>JAJONR010003743.1:0-52135 GCA_029582245.1 Solanum etuberosum
CTTGTTTGGTGGTAGGGATAAAATTATATTTGAAATTTAAAATATAAGAAATTTTAAATTTTTTTTTTTTTTTTTGAATGGGGAGGGTCGGGTACGGGGTATGGGTAGGGTAAGGAAAAAAAATTAAAGGATGAAGTAGAGTTTTGAAAAATATTTTCATTGATTCTGGAAGGGAAGTCATTTTTCTTAAATTTAAGGAAAATAAGTTGATTTGAAAAACATTTTCCAAACATTTAAGCCAACCAAACATGGAAAAATTAGAAAAAATATTTTCCTCCATACCAAACACACCCTTAAATAAAACAGAAAAGTTTGAAGATGTCCTCCTTTCATCTATTGGATTAAGAGTCTATTTTGACATGCTAAAAACTGTTTATTTTAGAAATATTTTTTAAAAATAGCTTTTCAAAAAAGTAATTTTGAAAAAACACAATTTGTGTTTGACTAATTCAGTTGAAAAGTATTTTTCATAATCAAATTGTGTTTGACTAATATTTTTTTAAAAGTGTTTTGGAGAATCAAATTACGAAAAAGTGCAAGTATCAATGTACTTTTAATATTAAAATTATTTTATAGAGAAACTATTTTAAATATCTATTATAAAATTTTAAACTAAATTTTATCTTTATTGAATTAAAACTACATATTAAAATGCGCAATCAATATTATACATTTTATTGGGAGGACTGAAATCTTTAATTGTTATTTTTTTTCTTTTTTCTAATCTTACAAAATTATAATTGTTATCTTTTTTTCTAATTCTGTAAAATAATATACAAAATATAAAATATAAATTAATAATATATAAATATAAAATATAATATAAAATTTATTATATATAAAAAAATCTTAAATGAAACCTAGCCAAACTTATGAGATATGGTAATTAATTAATAAGGGGTATATTGATAAATGTGTATATATGGAAGGAATATTTTAGTCTTAAAAAAAATAATTTTATGTTTCTGCTTTTTTTAAGAAACAAAATTTCTTAATTTCTTCCCAACAACAAGAAATATTACTTCTGCTTTTGCTTCCATTTAAAATAGTTTACTGGTTTTCCAAACACTTAAGTTTTTTTTTAAAAAAATTCTCTAAATAAATGGTGTTGGCCTCCCAACAACAATGTCAAACAAGCTCTAAATTTGTCCTCCTTCCACCTAGTGGATAAAAAATGTCCTTAACCTATTAAAATGATTCAAATTTTTCCCTCCTACCTATTAGATCCAAAATACCCTTAACACATTAGAAATGATTCAAAATATTTTCTAATTCTAATTATATGTGTTAGTAATTCTAATTACTGTACTTTGATAATTATTTAGTTTCCTTTCGATTTGTAATATTTTATTTTAAAAAAAGTTCTTGGTCGTTTTTCTAATTGAAGTATAACCTTTAAATAAACAAAATATATAAACTAACGTGTGAATTGCCCAGAATGTATTTTGTTAAAAAATAGTGTCTTAGTTACAAGGAAAAAAAAAATTCATTATGTATGCGCACAAAAAGATAAATTTTGTTGAGATTTTGTTCTCTTAAGATGTTTCTTAAGAAAAAGTGTAAATAAAGTATCACTTATACAAAAATCTTTGTAGGTTTAAAAGACTAAAATTTCTAAGTAATTGGGGGAAATTAAAATGTATAACTGAAATGTCAATAGTAGTAAATGAATTAAAAGGTTGAGATAATCGAATTTGAAAGTTAAAACGAATTCTTAAAAATATTTTGATATTATAAAAATATTATATATATAAATTCTAATAAGATATTTTAAGACCGCAAGAAGCGCGGACATATTAACTAGTATTTAATAGTTGATAAACATTTTTTTTAGGTAGAAGGAGGACAAATTTGAACCGTTTCTAATAAGTTAAGGACATTTTTGACTCAATAGATAGAAGAAGGGAAAATTTGATTCAATAGGAAAAGAAGCGCATTTTTGAACCTTTTTTTTTTATTTTCTAATACGTTCAGGACATTTTTGAACCTTTGAGTTTGATAATTTTAATATCTGAGTGATACAAAAAGAATAGATCCTAAACTTAGTAGGCGTTTGATCATTATATGTAAAATTAAAAAATTGAATATTTTTCATTTATTTGAAATTTGTAAAGTTGAAATTGAAGTTGTGTTTCATTATATATTTTTTGGCTTAATTCATCCACAACCCCTTAAAGTTGTCTATATTTCATTTAGACACATCAATTCAACCTTTTACCTATTGAACACCTACACTACAATAAATTTGTACCTATTAAACATCTTTTGCTGACATTATAGCATGTGTGTAATACACGCACGAGAAGTGCGTGAAAGACATCATTTAGCAAAAACAAAAAAAATTATCTTCTTTTTTAAAAAAATAAAACAAAATTATCATCCCCTCTTCTTCTTTGACTCAACCACCATTGCACCAAATTTCCGCCACCGCAATTGCAGGCGTCACCACCATTAAAGCTCATTCCCTTTCTTTCTCGAGCTGCAATCATTCTTCTTCTCCACGCCACCTTATTTTTTATCAGATTTGTTGTCATCATATCCACGCTTCTCCTTTTCATTCTTTCTCCGAGCATCTTCTTCCCCTTTTATTTTTCAAATCATCTTCTTCCCCTTCTTTCGCCACCCACCACCGATACCACCTCATATATCTAAATCTGTTGTCGTCAAAACTAAAATCAAATTGTGTAACACCCCACTATTTGAAAGAGCAAAAATTAGAAAGAACCATTTTTGGAAAGAATGAAAATCTGGAATTTGGCAAGTATGTTAAGTATAAGTTTTGGGTCAACTTCAAACGACCATAACTCCTAGTACAGGATGAGTTATGTGGGCTACAAGATATCAAATGAAAGGTCTTTGAAATATCTTTCCAACGCCACCGATTTTCCTAGTTTTTGAGTTCGTATGAGGGAGATATTCTTGTTTGAAGTCGGGTTGTTTGAATAAGGAAAGTCATCCGGATTTTAGAAGGGTATTTTGGTCTTTTCATTACCCAATTAAATAAATCCATTTTTAGTAAATTATTTGGGGTCTAAACTGAGTTAGTTCAGTTTACGCAATTAAGAATTACGCTAGGGTTTTGAGAGAAGAGAAAAGAGGAGAAAAGTGAAGGCGTTCTTGGAGATTTCTTGCGGAATCGAAGTCGTTTCGCCAAGGGTTGATCCCTAAAGAGGTATGTGAGACTTTCATAGCGTTGGGTTCGTTCACCCACGCGCCAATCATGTTTGGTTCAGCAAAATTCGTTCTAAAAAGTTGATGATTTTGAATTATGTTCTTGAATATTGCCTTTTGTTCTTGAATTAAGTTGGGATTGTTGAGTTCTTGAGGAAATCGTGTCGATTTTAGAGTCGTTTATGAATAGATTCTTGTGTACATGTACTGGGTATCTGAATCTAAAGAGGAAGTGAGAAAAAGAATTGAACTTAGGCGAATTGGAGTTAGAAAACGAAGAAGGAAAAAGTTGGGCAAATCTGGGTACCAGGTCCGCGACAAAGGGAACTTTTCTCACCGCATCACGGAGAGGTCGCGGACCCTTCTACCTCAAATTTTATTTCGCGACCAAATAATAAAATGCATCTCCGGGTCGCGGACTTGCTTCCAGACAGTGATTTCTTGATCGTTTCTCATGTTTAACTATCTAAAAGCACTCCTAATCATCATGATATCTTTCCGATCACAAATCATAACCTTGAATTCATAATTCAAATTCAAGGAAGAGTTAAGAGCCAAGTCTAGAGACTTCTTAGAGTCTTTTTCAAAAGTCTTTTGCAAATGTTTTAAAACTTGTTTTAAAGACTTGAGCATTGAGTTGAGTAAGCCTCTTTGCTTTCTGGAGGATCTCTTTTTACATTGCTTTAGTAATTTCAGTTGTTAGGATGATCGGGGTCTTGTCCCGACATCCCTCATAGTTTTAGAGGCTTCATAGACAGCTAGTCATAGTTCATTAGTCTTTTCATTTTCATTATATTATGTTGAGACTTGAGTTTGCCTTATTGGCCAGTTGAATGTTCCTTTATAACATTCTAGTTTTATTACATGGATTTATCTTTGTTCAGTAAAGTCTTCCGCTGAGTAGTAAGCCAGGCCAAGGGTTCGCTTGAGGTCAGCAATGGTGCTCGAGTGCCAGTCCCACCCAAGGTGTAGGCTCGGGGTATGACAAACTTGGTATCAGAGCACAGAGCTCAAGAGTCCTAGGGAGTCTATGAAGCCTTGTCAGTAGAGTCCTAGTTATCGGTGTGAAGCGAGCCACATCTATAATTAGGAGGCTGCGACATTTAGGAACTATCTCATTTCTTTTATACTCATTTCATGCGATAGAATTTATCTCTAAAAAGTTTCTTCTAATTCGTGCTTACGCGTGTCTTTCATATCATGCCTCCACGAAGAGCTGTCAGAGGTCGTCCCGCTAGGAGAAATATTGAACCACAGGATCAAGGGGTACCAAATGCACCAGAAGTGCAACCCCAAGGAAGGGTCACCAATGCTGAGTTCCATGAAGCTATCCGGATGTTAAGTCAAGCTGGGACCAATCAATTTAGACAGAGAGAGAATCGGCAGGAAGTGGCTGATACTTCAAGGATCCGTGAGTTCTTAAGAATGAATCCTTAAAGCTTCACTGGTTCAATTGTCACAGAGGATCCAGAAAACTTTGTTGAAGAGCTTCAGAAGGTCTTTGATATTATGCATGTTTCTGATGCTGAGAGGGTGGAACTAGCTGCATACCAATTGAAGGGTGTCGCTAGAATCTGGTTTGATCAATGGAAAAAGAACAGGGCTGAAGGTGCACCGAATGTGAGTTGGGCTATGTTTGAGAAGGCCTTCTTGGGGCGTTCCTTTCTCCGGAAACTGAGAGAAGCAAAAGTACGAGAATTCCTTACCCTTAAGCAGGAATCAATGAGTGTTCATGAGTACAGTCTGAAGTTCACCCAACTTTCCTGTTATGCTCCGGAGATGGTTGCGGATATGAGGAGTAGGATGAGTCTGTTTGTTGTTGGGTTGTCTAGTCTGTCAAGTAAGGAAGGCAAGGCAACTATGCTAATAGGTGATATGGACATAGCGAGGTTGATGATTCATGTGCAGCAGGTTGAGGAAGATAAGCTGAGAGATAGAGAGGAGTTTCGGAACAAGAAAGCTAAGACAGGGAATGAGTCCGGGCAGCAGAAGAGTAATGCCAACCGGTCATCTTTCCAACATAAGCAAAAGGGACCTGCTCCATCATCGGCTAGTGCACCTGAACCAAGGAACAAAGGTGAGTACAATAGTTAGAATTCACAGCATTTCAGAGCTAGACCTGCGGTGAGTACAATAGTTAGAATTCACAGCATTTCAGAGCTGGCCCTGCACATTCTCAAGGTAGTGTTGCACAAGGAGGTAATGGGATTCCTGCATGTGCTAAGTGTGGTAGAACCCACTCAGGGGTGTGTCGTGATGGCTCTACTGGTTGCTTTAAGTATGGTCAGAACGGTCACTTTATGAAAGAGTGCCCTAAGAACAGACAAGGAAATGGTAATGGGGGCAATAGAGCCCAATCTTTTTCAGTTGCTCCACCAGACAGAGCTGCATCTAGAGGAGCTACTTCAGGGGCAGGCGGAGGAGGAAACAATCTTTATGCTATCACTAGTCGCCAAGAGCAAGAGAATTCTCCAGATGTTGTCACTGGTATGATCAAAGTCTTTACTTTTGATGTTTATGCTTTGCTAGATCCAGGAGCGAATCTATCTTTTGTGACTCCATATGTTGCAATAAATTTTGATGTTCTTCCTAAGCAACTTCTTGATCCCTTCAATGTTTTTACACCTGTTGGTGAGTCTATCCTAGCTGGCAGAGTCAATCGTGATTGTACCATTTCCATCAATCACAAGAACACCATGGCTAACTTAGTTGAGTTAGGTATGGTAGATTTCGATGTCATTCTAGGTATGGACTGGCTTCATGCCTGTTATGCCTCAATCGATTGTAGAACTCGAGTAGTCAAGTTTCAGTTTCTATGAGCCAGTTATTGAGTGGAGCAGTAGTTCAGCAGTGCCTAAGGGTCATTTTATTTCGTAACTTAAGGCGAGAAAGTTAGTTTCCAAGGGGTGTGTCTATCATTTAGTCCGAGTTATTGACTCTACTGTTGAGACACCTCATATTAAGTCAGTTTCTGTTGTTAGTGAGTTTCCAGAAGTCTTTCCAGATGATCTTCCCGAAGTCCCTCCTGAGAGAGAAATAGACTTCGGTATAGATATTCTTCCCGATACTCGTCCTATCTCTATTCCGCCATATAGAATGGCACCAACAGAGTTGAAAGAGTTAAAAGAGCAGTTGAAAGATCTCCTTGAGAAGGGTTTTATACGACCAAGTGTCACACCTTGGGGCGCTCCGGTCTTATTTGTGAGGAAGAAAGATGGTTCTCTTAGAATGTGTATAGATTACCGTCAGTTGAATAAGGTTACTATCAAGAATAAGTATCCCCTTCCGAGAATTGATGATCTCTTCGATCAACTTCAGGGTGCCACTTGCTTTTCTAAGATAGACCTCAAATCTGGCTATCATCAGTTGAAAGTAAGAGAAAGTGACATTCCTAAGACAACTTTCAGGACCCGCTATGGTCATTATGAGTTCCTAGTTATGTCATTTGGTTTGACCAATGCTCCTGCAGCATTCATGGACCTTATGAATAGAGTATTCAAGCCTTATTTAGATATGTTTGTTATCATATTCATTGATGACATTCTAATCTATTCGAGGAGTGAGGAAGATCATGCTAGTCATCTTAGAATAGTTCTCCAAACTCTCAAGGATAAGGAGTTATATGCCAAATTTTCTAAGTGTGAGTTTTGGCTTGAGTCTGTGGCATTCTTAGGTCATATTGTTTCCAGTGATGTAATTAGAGTTGATACTCAGAAAATAAAGGCAGTGCAGAATTGGCCTAGACCTACATCTCCAACTGATATTAGAAGTTTCTTGGGGTTGACTGGATATTATAGAAGGTTTGTCGAGGGGTTCTCATCTATTTCGTCCCCTTTGACCAAGTTGACTCAGAAAACAGTGAAGTTTCAATGGTCTGAAGCTTGTGAGAAAAGCTTTCAGGAATTGAAAACTAGGTTGACTACTGCCCCAATATTGACCTTACCAGAAGGTACGCAAGGTTTTGTGGTATATTGTGATGCGTCCAGAGTTGGTTTGGGTTGTGTGTTAATGCAGAATGGTAAGGTTATAACTTATGCCTCCAGAGAACTTAAGGTTCACGAGAAGAATTACCCAACCTATGATCTAGAGTTGGCTGCCGTAGTATTTTCTTTGACAATATGGTGTCACTATCTGTGTGGTGTTCATGTGGATGTGTTCACCGATCACAAGAGTCTCCAGTATGTGTTTAGTTAGAAAGAGCTTAATCTCAGACAGAGGAGGTGGTTAGAGTTACTCAAGGATTATGACATGAGTATTCTATATCACCCAGGTAAGGCTAATGTTGTTGTTGATGCTTTGAGTAGGTTGTCTATGGGTAGTACCGCCCATGTTGAGGAAGAGAAGAGAGAGTTAGCAAAGGATGTGCACAGACTTTCACGATTAGGAGTTCGACTAATGGATTCCACTGAAGGAGGAGTAGTGGTGATGAATGGGGCTGAATCATCATTAGTGTCCGAAGTGAAAGAGAAACAAGACGAAGATCCTATTTTGGTTGAATTGAAGGCAAATGTTCATAAGCAAAAAGTAATGGCTTTTGAACAAGGGGGAGATGGTCTATTGAGGTATCAAGGTAGATTGTGTGTACCAAAGGTGGATGAACTCCAAGAGAGGATCATGGAGGAAGCTCATAGCTCCAGATATTCTATCCACCCGGGTTCCATAAAGATGTATCGTGATTTGAGAGGGGTTTATTGGTAGAGTAGTATGAAGAAGGGCATTGCAGAGTTTGTTGCTAAGTGTCTGAATTGCCAACAAGTTAAAGTAGAGCACCAGCGGCCCGGTGGTATGGCTCAGAATATAGAGATTCCAGAATGGAAGTGGGAGATGATTAATATGGACTTTATTACAGGTTTTCTACGGTCTCGCAGGCAACATGATTCCATTTGGGTAATTATAGATCGAATGACTAAATCAGCCCACTTTTTGCCGGTAAAGACTACCCATTCAGCAGAGGATTATGTCAAGTTATATATTCAAGAGGTAGTAAGACTTCATGGAGTTCCAGTGTCGATTATTTCAGATAGAGGTGCACAATTTACTGCACAATTTTGGAAGTCATTCCAGAAAGGTTTGGGTTCAAAGGTGAACTTGAGTACTTCTTTTCATCCTCAGACTGATGGTCAAGCAGAGCGCACTATTCTAACTTTAGAAGATATGTTTAGGGCTTGTGTGATTGATTTCAAGGGTGATTGGGATGATCACCTACCTCTCATAGAGTTTGCTTACAACAATAGTTACCACTTTAGCATCCAAATGGCTCCATATAAGGCTCTTCATGGGAGAAGATGCAGATCTCCTATTGGATGGTTTGAGGTTGGTGAAGCTGGGTTGATAGGACCAGACTTAGTTCATCAAGATATGGAGAAAGTAAAGGTTATTCAAGAGAGATTGAAAACAGCCAGAGTCGTCAGAAATCCTATACAAATGTTAGGAGAAGAGACTTAGAGTTCGAAGTAGAGGATTGGGTTTATCTAAAGGTTTCACCCATGAAGGGTGTTATGATATTTGGCAAGAAGGGGAAGCTTAGTCCCCGATATATTGGTCCTTATAGGATATCCAAGAGGATTGGCAACGTAGCTTATGAGTTAGAGGTACCCCAAGAGTTAGCAGCGGTTCATCTGGTGTTTCACATTTTCATGTTGAAGAAGTGTATGGGCGATCCTTCACTTATCATACATACCGATGATATTGGTATTAAGGATAGCTTATCTTATGAGGAGATCTCTGTTCAGATTCTAGATCGTCAAGTTCGCAAGTTGAGGACCAAGGAAGTAACATCAGTCAAAGTTCTGTGGAGAAATCAGTTTATCGAGGAAGCTAATTGGGAAGCTGAGGAGGACATGAAGAAGAGGTACCCACATCTCTTAAAGTCCGGCGAAATTCCAAATTAAGGTACAAATCTTTTTCTTGGCATTTGTTTTTAGTTGGCTTGTTGTATTTACATTTGGCTTGTTGGGTGTTTGAGCTAGATGTTAGATGTTACACCCTTAGCCTACTAAGAGTAATCTTATTCGAGGACGAATGTTCCCAAGGAGGAGATATTGTAACACCCCGCTATTTGAAAGAGCTAAAATTAGAAAGAACCATTTTTGGAAAGAATGAAAATCTGAAATTTGGCAAGTATGTTAAGTATGAGTTTTGGGTCAACTTCAAATGACCATAACTCCTAGTACAGGATGAGTTAGGTGGACTACAAGATATCAAATGAAAGGTCTTTAAAATATCTTTCCAACTCCACCGAGTTTTATAGTTTTTGAGTTTATATGAGGGAGATATACTCGTTTGAAGTCGGGTTGTCTGAATAAGAAAAGTCACCCGGATTTTAGAAGGGTATTTTGGTCTTTTCATTACCCAATTAAATAAATCCATTTTTTGTGAATTATTTGGGGTCTAAACTGAGTTAGTTCAGTTTACACAATTAAGAATTATGCTAGGGCTTTGAGAGAAGAGAAAAGAGGAGAAAAGTCAAGGCGTTCTTGGAGATTTCTTGCGGAATCGAAGTCGTTTCGCCAAGGGTTGATCCTTAAAGAGGTATGTGAGACTTTCATAGCGTTGAGTTCGTTCACCCACGCGCCAATCATGTTTGGTTCAGCAAAATTCATTCTAGAAAGTTGAAAGTTGATGATTTTGAATTATGCTCTTGAATATTGGCTTTTGTTCTTGAATTAAGTTGGGATTGTTGAGTTCTTGAGGAAATCGTGTCGATTTTAGAGTCGTTTATGAATAGATTCTTGTGTACATGTACTGGGTATCTGAATCTAAAGAGGAAGTGAGAAAAAGAATCGAACTTAGGCAAATTGGGGTGAGAAAATGAAGAAGGAAAAAGTCGGGCAAATTTGGGTGTAGCGGACCTGTTCCTCAGAAAGGGAACTTTTCTCTCCACGTCGGGGATAGGTCGCGGACCCCTCTGCCTCAAAATTTATTTCGCGACCAAATAATAAAATGCATCTCCGTATCACGAACTTGCTTTCAGACAGTGATTTCTTGATCGTTTCTCATGTTTAACTATCTAAAAGTACTCCTAATCATCATGATATCTTTCCGATCACAAATCATAACCTTGAATTCATAATTCAAATTCAAGGAAGAGTTAAGAGTCAAGTCTAGAGAGTTCTTAGAGTCTTTTTCAAATGTATTTTGCCAACGTTTTAAAACTTGTTCTAAAGACTTGAGCATTGAGTTGAGTAAGAGCAAGAGTGAAGTTCATTTCTTCAAAATATTATATGGGAACTAAGTATTCCTAAGAGTTAAAATGTTTTCACATTTAAACAAGAGAGGAAAAACTGATTTCCAAGAGAGCTTTTGAGCTAGGTTTTGAGTAATAATCTCAAACCACATAAAGAGTTAAGTTTTTAAACATATGAGCTAGTATATTTTGGGAGTAGTATTGAGCACCGATTTGGGTACACATTTGAGTTCAGATAATTCAAAGCCTCCATAAACCGTGTAGCCAGCATGGGTAGAAAAGGGTCATACTTCTTAGATGATTCCTTAATGCTTTTAGTATAGACTAGTAGATCCACTTAGTGAGTTAGGTTCTATACCCCCGGCAAGGTGTATGAAGGCCCTGACAGCGTGAGGAAAGATGTTGTACCATCACTTAAGCTCATAGTGATGGTTGTCGGTTAGAGAAAGTCCCACAGAGATATTTTGTATTCTTACATACACAGAGTTATTTATATTTTCATATACAAACTGAGTTATTGTGTGTTTTTCAATACACTGAGTTGTTTTTACATGTTTTAAAGCTTTTCTTTATATTGCATCCTTATTATTGCTTTATATTGAAACGAGTTGAGTTGAATTGAGACAAGGTAAGTTTCTTCAGTTCCATTTCAAGCTTATGTCTTGATTTAGTATTCCCCTCGCATGCTTGTACATTCAATGTACTGAAACCATTTGGCCTGCATCATTTTATGATGCAAATACAGGTAACCAGGATCAACATCCAGTGCCTCGTTGATCCAGTTGAGCATTCAGAGTCATTTGGTGAGCCTCCTTGCTTTCCGGAGGATCTCTTTTTACATTGCTTTAGTATTTTCAGTAGTTAGGATGATTGGGGTCTTGTCCCGACATCACTAATAGTTTTAGAGGATTCATAGACAGCTAGTTATAGTTCATTAGTCTTTTCATTTTCATTCTATTATGTTGAGACTTGAGTTTGCCTTATTGGCCAGTTGAATGTTCCTTTATAACATTCTAGTTTTATTACATGGATTTATCTTTGTTCAGTAAAGTCTTCCATTGAGTAGTAAGCCAGGCCAAGGGTTCACTTGAGGCCAGCAATGGTTCTCGAGTGCCAGTCCCGTCCAGGATGTAGGCTCGGGGAGTGACAAATTGCATAAAAACAATTCCAACAGAACTCCATGTTTTCAAACAACACTAATACAAATTTGAAATTATTTTCTTTGAAATTGTTAAAGAATTTAAATCCTAAAGAACTCACAATATAGAAGAAGAAAAAAATTATCAACAAATCTAAATTATTGTTTAAGAAAAGAGTGAGATTGAGATAAATAGCAATTACAACGTTGAATCAGAATCAAGGAGAGGGTTTAGTTGTGTGGGTGGAAAAAAAAAACTTTATACAATTTAGAATTAGAAGGAAAAAAAATAGAGTGGGAATGATAATCGGAGTGTGTGTGATTTTAGTCGGCGGCAATTTTGTGTGTTCTGACAAAGAAGAAAGGGGAAAGGATGGACGTCGGGGGTGGGTGGGGTGTTCTGGGAAGAAGAAAAGGGGGAAAAAAGGTTTTTTTTTTTTAATTGAAAACATAGTTTTTATTGTTTTATTTTCTAACTTAATTTTTAATTGTTATTATGGGCTCAATGTCACATGTCTCTTTTTGATTAGTTATTATGTCACGTCAGCCGCAAGTGTATGACACACTATCTTTATATTTAGTTGATTGTCAAAATATGTTCAATAGATATTTTTTTTCTCTAAAAAGGTGTTCAATTGGAACAAGCCTAAGATAAGGTGTCCAAGTGAAATATGCAGAAAACTTTAAGTGGCTATAGATGACTTAAGCCTTTTTTTACTGAGAGGAGATTTTATTTGGAATTATAAAAATAGAGAAGTTGAGAAGCTTCTTGTTAGGACCCAATCCATCTATTCGTGTGGGCACCTAATGTAACACCTAGATAGGAGAACCCTTACCCCCAAATTGGGATGGTAAATGCGAAAGTGAATAAATTATAAGCTAACATCCTGTTTACATATAGAAATACCCTTAATTCAATTTTAAAATGAAGTCATTTTGTAAGAATTACAATGAACCCTCCCTAAGAAACTAGTCTAAACAGGTTTGGAGGATACAAGGAAGAGGAGTATAGGTGATACATATCCTTAGTGATTTTAAATTAAATAGACACAACTCCCACCATAAAGGAAAAGGAGTAGAAGCCGTGGGAGATCATCTTCGTCTTCACCTATGAAATATCACTCAATCTTGCAACAAACTATTCTAAGGAGCATCATTAATGTAGTATCAGTACAAATAACACGTACTAGTAGGCATCATCGATCAATATGAATCCACCACATAATATCGTGTAATTAATCAGAAGAAACATGCAATTTGAAGATAAAATTAGGACTCCGATCCACTCATTCACCACTCTTACTACATGTAGTATTACCTTGAAACTCATACGCTCTAGTCACCTACCTCCTTCCGCTGCCAACTCCACCATCTAGGACATTCCATCCTCATATCAAATCATAACTTAATCCTTCTATCACATAGAGATTTCCCAAATACAAGACCACTACTTACTTTGTTAACTAGTCTACTATTCTCCATCATGCTCTAATGCCAACACCCTATCCCTTGACCAATTTAGTAAATCACCTGCAAGACTTTTACTAAATCACCTTGACTCAAATCCCCCTTATAGATATGTCCCAGACCACCCAGACTGACAAAACAATGCAAGCTAGTGAATGAGTCAAACTTCTAGTCAACATCTTGACTTAACAAAGCTCCAGTTACACAAAATATGAACTAGTAACCACAACTTAATAAACAGATAACATAAAATTATAACCAACATCATAAAGATAACTCTGACTCCTAGTCCTCACCTGGACTTAACATTCACAAATCACATGATCCACGACATTACAACAAGTCATACCTGATTCATCCCACCTTTCAAATAATTCGGACCTCTAAGGATCCCTAAAACATCATTACTATATATAGTATGCAATCTTGATCTAGAGAAGGACCACCCTAACATTTAAATACACCAACCCAACCACTCAAGGACCAACAGGGAACACCTTGCTCGACCAAATGAACGTAGAAGCAGGGATACTTAGAGATGGGAGCATGAGCGAATGAAAGGAATCCAAGAGGTGATTCCTGTCTTTGAATGTCCCGGGTTCTATATCATCATAATAGGTGTGGATGGGCTGATCGGAGTAGTTATTTTTCGCCTGATGTCCCGAAGAGCCTATAGAAGGTGAGCCCGATAGTGTTTAGAATACTAAAATAGCTCTTTATGAAATATCTAGGTCGTTAGGTATAACATAATAAATAAACGTTGTCTACTCACGAAACCAACATATAATAATTACATTACGAAGAAGAAAATCTGATTCTCTCATAGAAACCACACTCAAACTGTTAGTGTACCAGGCGGGGTATTGTTGCCAACCGTTAGTATGTACTGATGTGGTACCCAAGCCAACCATATATGGATATCTGTAGACACCCAATTTTGGCTATCTGCAATATGGATTAACTATTTAGCTTTTTCAATTTCAAACGATTAAAATAATTAGTTTTATAAAAATTTGAAATATTTTCAAGTTATTTTAAAGTAGGTAAGGAAAGATCTTTCAAATATAGAATCAAGAGAAAGCGCTAGAATCGAAGTAAGATCCGCTACAACTAGAAGTCGATCTAGTACCTTCCTGAGGTAATTTTAACTTTTTTCATAATTTATAAATAATATATATAATTTTATATAATTATGTATATAATTACTATCTTTTATAAATATTTGAAAATCGTTTCAAAAATATATATTTTTTAATTCAATATTGTTGTTATTTAGTTTAGTTCAATTAGTAGATTGAATTTTCAAATTAATTAATATATAATTAAGTTAATAATTTATTTCGTTATGATTAAAAAGCTCGTTAATTAATTAATTAATATTAATTCATCATATTTAAAATTTCTCTGAATTCATCAATTAAATTCAATTTGGCTAAATTCTTAACCTTAATTGACTATAATTGAAATCCACATGGCTGTTTCATAATTACAAATCTAACCACTTTTCACCTAACCTTAAACCCTTTTTTAGTTAATATTTTAATATCAAATCGGCTCATCCCATTTCTTACATACAACTTTGAGTTCATTCCTACAACTACAACAATAACCCAACCATACACATACATCATTACATACAATACAATGTATTCTTGTAGCTCATCTTGTGGTGGTAAAAAGTTTGTGACCAACTTGTCCGTTGAAGGAATTTTAATGGTAAAACAACAACAAGATGTGTACCTTAATACTTGCAGCGAAATTATTTGTTGTTGATTTTATTGTCGAAACGAATTGCTCCAAATCTCTCTTTGAATCACAAGGAAACAAAGATTATTCTTGTTCACAAACTAAGTGTCTATGTATGTGTCGATTGAATATTGGCAAAAAGATGATTTTGGTTTTCTCTGTTTTTCTTTTGACTGATTTTCGATGTTCCCTCGTTTCTATCTGTTTTCCCACGTCTTTTAAAGTTACTCCCACTAGGAGCATTTTAAGGGGAGGTTGAACTGTTAATATGTAACTGTTCCCTCCTATCCTTATAAAAGGATTATCAATTTAATTAATTAATTAATTAATTAAATTTGATAGGGCAAAAATGGATTTGGTCAGGTTGGTCCACATGGGCGACCCACGACCCAAAACTTACATCTCCCACTTCGCACATGGTGGACAAGACCCAAGCCAACACAATATCAATCAGACACACAATTCATACGACAAATAGTTCGTGCGATATGTGAGTATTAAGAGCTTACCTTTAATGTTTTACAAGCCCTTCATAGGAATCCAATCACATGTGGAAAGAATTCACTTCAATTTTAAGGACAATATTACTCACAATATCCCAGACTTCATTCACTACTTCAGTAGCTACTTATTTGATCCCTCATCCTCTTAAAGAGGTTAACTCAAGTTCATGTTTAACTTTATACACACAATTACACTCAATACCAATATGGTTAGTGCAATAGCCGGCTTGTGTGTATAAGTTTATTATTCAATTAATTGTCTTTCCTTTCTACTCGAATTTATCTGTTCCTATTCAACTACTTTCCTAGACATGCACTGCATTGTCGAATCGTTCATGGCTATTAGTAACATGCTAAAGTAGCAACATCGATTGAAACTTTACGAAACTGCAAAAGGTCAAAGGGTATTTCATTGAAAAGTTAATTTAACTTTTCGGAGTCTCACACAATGAAGAAGCAGGGAACATTCTTTCATTTACCCATTGATCGCTTGACACAAGTGGTATGAAACACGTGCTATAATTTTTTTCATCTTATACTGGTGTATGTGTCTCATTCTTTCGATTATCTAACATTGTACAGACTTTGTTCTAAACACCTCCAAGTGTTTAACCCTAGTTTCTCTTTTCAGTGATCCTTAAATTCATTTTCTCAGAGAAACCTTTATCTGGCTCATAAAACAAGTCATAATATGGTGGTGAAACTCATCTCTTCACGTTCCTCAACGTAAGAGGCGATTGTTCGTGTGAGAAATTCAATCTCACGACTTGTTCGACACACTTTATTTCTTACAAATTATCACATGCATATTATATTTGAATATAAATCTAATAGTATTATATAGAATAAAATATTATAACAATTAAGTTATTTTACAATACTGAAATATCATCAAATCCTACGCAAACCTAGAGCCTTAACATATTTTTCAAACAAGTCTCTAGAGATGACCTTCGTAAAAGGATGAGCTATCATTTCACGTGTAGGAATGTACTGCAAAGTTATTTCTCCACTTGCCACTACGTCTCTTACAAAGTTATACTTGATGTCAATATGTTTGGTCTTGCTGTGATACTTAGGATCCTTTGTGTATGCGATAGCCGCTTGACTATCACAATATAGAATCATGGGACCCTTAGAATTCTTCGCAATATTCAAATGCTCAAAGAATCTCTTTAACCAAACAACTTCTTGTACTGTAGACGCACAAGACACGAATTCAGATTCCATGGTTGAAATATTTGTGCAAGTTTTCTTCTTACTTTTCCATGAAATAGCACCACCATTTAGTAAGAAAGCATAACCGGATGTTTATTTTCTATCATTTCGGTCACCAGCCCAATTAGCATCTGTATAACCTCTTATGAATAAATCAGATCCATTATAACATAGTGTAGGATCCGCGTTCCCTTCAAGTATCAGAATATTCTTCTTATTGCTTTCCAATGATCTCTTTCAGGATTGGATTGATACCTGCTAATTAGACTCACGATATAACAAATGTCTGAGCGAGTACACATCATAACATACATCAAACTCCCGACAACACTAGAATAAGGAACTCGAGATATGTCTTCCTTTTCTTTTTTAGTCTTTGGGCACATTTCAAGGCTTAAAGTTTCACCCCTTGCTACAGGAGTATCCATGGATTTGCAACTATTCATTCGAAAACATTCCAATATTTTCTTAATATAAGTTTCTTGAGATAAACTTAAAAATTTCTTCGAACGATCTCTTTGGATCTTAACACCCAATATATAGTCTGTTTCACCCACATCTTTCATATCAAATGATTTTGAAAGCCATTACTTTACAGTTTTCACATACTCTAAATTATTTCCAGCTAATAAAATATCATCTACGTAGAGAGAAAGAATTAAAAAAAATTCATTGGACTTTTTCACATAGATGCAATGGTCTTCATCGATCATGGTGAAATCAAATTACATCACCTCCTAATGAAATCTCAGGTACCACTGCCTTGAAGATTGCTTTAGGCCATAAATTGATCTTTTCAATTTATAAACTTTCTTTTCTTAGCCTTTAACAATGAAACCTACTGGTTGTTCCATGTAGATTTCCTCGTTTAATTCTCCATTGAAAAAGCAGTCTTCACATCCATTTGGTATAATTCTAGATCTAAACGTGCAACAATAGCTAAAAGTAATCGTATGGAGGTAAACTTCACAACAGGTGAAAAAATTTCCTCATAGTCTATTTCAACTTTTTAAGTAAAATCTTTTGCCACCAATCGTGCTTTGTGTCTTTCTATTGACCCATCTGATTTGCGTTTAACTTTGAGAATCCATTTATTCCCAATAGCTTTACGTTCCTTTGGAAGATCAACTAGATCCCAGACTTTGTTGGTTTTCATGGACTCTAATTCTTCTTTCATCACTTTTAACCATTCATCCCTTTTAGGGCTTGACAAGGCCTCAGTTACAAAATTAGGTTCATCCAATTCTGTAGGAGATACCAAGAAAACATAATCCTAAATCTCATAAGATCATTTAGGTACACCTTTTCTTGTACTCTTATGTATTTGAAGTTCAGATTCCTCTATAAGGTTTTGGGATTCATAACTCCCACTTGGACGAGGAATCATTTCTTGATCCTTTGAATTATCAAGTATGTCTGACAACATTACCTGATCTTCTGAATTCAACATTTCGTAGAGAGACTCAACTTCATCTAGTTTACCCTTTTTAGGAAAATCATTTTCCAAAAATTTGGCATCCCGTGATACAATTTCAATAATACTTCCATCCTCCAGTTCATCGATGAACACATGCCCTTTGGAGCGTTCAGAGTACCTTATAAAGATACATTTCTTTCCTTTTAGACTTAGTTTACCAAACTCACCAAAACAATTTTTAATATATGCTGCACAACCCCACGGTCGTAGATCATTCAGGTTTGTTTTATGACCAGTCCAAAGTTCATAAGGAATGGAAGACACTGATTTAGAAGGCACTTTGTTCAATATGTAAGCCGCAGTCAATAATGCATCTCCCGAGAAAGAGATAGACAAATTTGTCTGCGCCATCATTGATCTTTTCATGTCCAATAATGTACTATTCCTTTTTTTAGCTACACCATTTTGTTGTGGTGTATGAGGAGTAGTTAACTGTCTAATAATATCCTTTTCAATACATAATTCTTCAATATTTTTTGACAAATATTCACGTGTCTGGTCAGTTCTTAAAGCTTTTATGCTTTTATCTAATTGATTTTCAACTTCATTCATATATCTTTTAAAGCACTCAAATGGTTCAGATTTATGAGAAATTAAATAGAGATGACAAAAGCGCGTGAAATCATCAATAAATGTAATGATGTATGTAGCACCAGACCAAAGCACGTGAAACCATCAAATATTAGAATGAATTAATTGAAGTGGGAACTCAGCTCTTTTAGCCTTCCCAAATGGTTTACGCGTAATCTTTCCAGCAAGATAATTTTCACAAGTTGGCATATCAATTTTGGTGAAAGAACCTAAATGTCCTTCTTTTGCCAACCTATTCATTCGATCTTGCCCATGTGACCTAATCTTGCATTTCATATAATAACATCAATATCATTGTTACTTGAATAACATGCCATTACACAACAGTCAACATAATAGTCATAAGTTGAAGGATTACAATCTAATACGATAAAATGGTCATAACGAAGTCCAAAATCATATAAAACATTATCTAGAGTTATTCTAACATCATTACAACTAAAAAATAAATCAAAGCTAACGTCTAAAAGAACAGACACAGATACTAAGTTTGTCGAATCTCTGGTGCATATAGGACGTCTTGCAACATCAAAGAATGACCACCACACAAGTCTACTTTGCAAGTGCCAATCCCTTTGAATTCTAGTTTCACATTATTTCCCACGTAGATCCACATTGATTTAGATGTAACTCAACGATACTCCACAAACGCTTTTCGATCTCGACTCACATGGTCGGGATCCTGAGTCTACAATCCACATAAGATAAGATTCAGTTAGTAAAGAAGTTCTAGAAACATATGTAGCACTTAGAGATGTGTTTAGAAATACTACCTTCTTCGGTTCAGTACATTCATGAGTAAAATGCCCCAACACTTGGAAATTGTAGCACTTCATTTTGCTCTTGTCTCTCTTGTTGGAAAACCATTTTCATTTCTTGGAATTTGGCTTCTTTTTTTCTTAGAGGGTCCTTCTCCAATCTCTTTGTCTTTTCCATTTCTTTTCCAATTTTTCTTGCGCTTGAAGCCTAAAGATTTTGTACCACTTGACTCTGCCACAAAGGCATTAGAAGCAGCTTTAGCAGCACCAAGGCTCTTATCTTCAAGTTCAACATGGCGTGCAACATCAGAAAAAGTTTTGATGCTATCATTATGGGTCAAGTTAACCTTCAAATGTTCCTAATTATTGGAAAGAGACCGAATCACTACCTGAACTTGTTGCTCATCTGAAGAACATGAACAACACTCTTGAGTTGAGCTGTCATGTTTGACATCACCCTAAGGTGTTTGATATTCTGATCCTGACGCTTTTCGTAAGTGTCAAATTTGATAGTGAATTATCGGAGGCGGGTTACAGACGTACCCCCATACGTTCCTCGCACATGTGCCCACATAGCATGAGCAGTAGGGAATTCCTCACGTTCATGTATGAGGTCATCAACCACAGAACTAACTATTATTCCACGTGCAGTGGAATTAGTTTTTTTTCAAGCTTTGTAAGCTTCTAGATCCCTTATGTGTTGTGTAGAATTACTCTCTTCTGGTTGATTAAAAACATGATCTATACCTTCTAGAGCATTTTGTTCTTTCAGTACATACCATATTTTACGACTCCAATTTCGTAATTGTCACCGTTAAGTTTTTCACCTTTGTTTAAGTCAGCAATGATACTTTTTGATACCATGTCTGTTATTGAGATATAGTAAGGCAAGAAGTTTTAATCAATTATGCATGTGACATACACATTCAAGCAAATCAATTCTCATAAAGGTTTCATATTTAATGTAAAATCGAAAAGACACGTAAGCATCCAATCACCATCTACGAGCTAAATATTTAACTAAAATTTGAAACTAACTTCTTAATATGTATACTAATATATTGAAGACTTTCATAACAAGGATTTCTAAGTCCAATAACATAAATTGAGAAAAAATAAACTACATAATTCATATCTTGAAAAATAAATAAGCAATAACAAATTACAAGCCATTCAAAGACTAAAATCCTTTCACAAATCTTCAAGACAACAAATATACACCCTAAAAGGCTGACTGGACCAAATGTCATGATAAACATCAGTCAATCTACTACCCTAAGGTTCATGGAGAGCGTCTGTTAAATAAGTTAAGGCTCTCCAATCTGAAATTTCCTTATAATCAGCCAGTTCAGCCCATTTTATTTCAAAAAGTTGAGTAAAATCACGTGCTGAAATATTAGAATATTAGGGGACATCAAAGACTTAAATTCTTTAAAAATAAAATTATTTTTCCCTTCGAATGACCCTTTGATTCCTTGACAAATTTTGTGTCGCCCTTGAGATACCAATCTGTATTATTTTACGCCCTCAAAAATATGTCTTACGGTGACTTGCTCTTCTACCTTGTCCCTTTGCTCGACTTTGAGAACTCCCACTTGGATTAATTCGAGTTTGTTTCTGTTCAGCCATGTCTGAAATAGGAACAAGGAAACAATAAGAATGGTTGAACCATTCAATGTGACAACATATGTCACTTTCATTTATAGAAGACAAAAAAAAACTGTTTAAGGAACATAAGGATTAAACGAATTAACAAGACCGATATTTGAAAAAACATCATATATAAACACATATATTATATAAAAAAAATATTCTAAATGGACACAAATTCCTTTTCCAAAAAGACCCCAAAAGGACACAAAACTCTTCCCAAGAATAAATAATCATAAAAAAAACGTTTTTATTTTTTTTTCCAGCCCAATTTTAAAAATTCATATCTCACTCGTTTTAAATCTTTTTTTCTATTATAATATATTTTTGAAAAGCTATGACAAGAAGATCATGTGAAATTAAGTTTCGACCTAAAATATTGTACAATCAATTTCTAAATTGCTACAAACAGAAGCAATTTTTCAAAAAAAAGACGTAATTTCTTTCTTTGTAGGACACGGAATCCTATCTACAATATGAGTCAGAATCAAATAAGATTTTGAATCATATTTACCATATAATTAATCCACATTCAAATAGGCCCTAAAAAAACCCTAACTCCTTCCAATTTTTTTTCTTTTCATTGATTTTCAAGGAAAAATTAGTCACAATTTATTTCTTTCAACAATACAGTGAATGCATATGGAAGCATCAAATAATGTGATCAATTAATGATGACTCTGATACCAATGAAAGAATTTTAATGGCAAAACAACAACAAGATGTGTACCTTAATACTTGCAGTGGAATTATTTGTTGTTAATTTTGTTGTCGAAACGAATTGCTCCAGATCTCTCTTTGAATCACAAAGAAACAAAGATTATTCTTGTTCACAAACTAAGTGTATGTATATGTGTCGATTGAATATTGACAAAAAGATGACTTTTGGTTTTCTCTGTTTTTCTTTTCACTGATTTTCAACGTTCTCCCATTTCTGTCTGTTTTCCCACGTCTTTTAAAGTTACTCCCACTAGGAGCATTTTAATGGGAGGTTGAACTGTTAATATGTAATTGTTCCCTCCTATCCTTTTAAAAGGATTATCCATTTAATTAATTAATTAAATTGGATAGGGCAAAACGGATTGGATCGGATCGGTCCACATGGGTGACCCACGACCCAAAACTTACATTCGTCTCAGTCGTTGTCCGGAAAGAGGTAAAATTCCTTCCTTAAGCTTTGTCCCGTTTGATCTTTAGTTGTTCTGTGCTTACTGATTAAACATTCTTAATTATATCTCAACGTTTTTCATGTTAGAATTAGGTAGAATCGATGGTTGTTTAGCTGAAAGTTTTCTATCTAGGCTGAAGTCTCGTTTACTGTTTTCATTGAAAGTATAGCACCGTGTTTCTTTCTTTGATCAATTGTAACATTCTTATGATCATAAATGATAAATTTATTTAAGCCTATCTAGTTCATTTTCTTATTATTTATCTGATTTCATTGAGTTAACTACTTATCTCAACGTTAGTTCTTATATTCATTCTTGTTGTCTTGAAAAATAACCATCTGGATGTGTGTTTATGCACCTGATTCGTGAAAATATCAAATTTATTTCTCAAAATATGATATTTAGTTTGTATTCTCTGATTACGAGTTATGATTTTTCTAGCATTTTCTTTGGCCTGACGGTTCTTTTGCTCATGATTCTTCATATATATTTGATATTCATTCAAGTTCTAATTTGCTAAATAACTCGTTTTGTATAGTTTGAGTCCATTTCAGTAACTGCTGCCTCAAAATGATTCCTACCTGTGAGTTTTGATTCTAAATATGCCTTTGTTACTAAATTTGTTCTTGATTATTACTTCAATAGTTGTTTCACTGTTTGAAATCAATTTAACTTGCATACTTTGTGATTAAATTTACCCTTTTGAAGTTCCAATTTGGATATCTACATAATCTAAGTTTTTTGTTTGATTTTTGGTTGCTTGGGATCAACTTAACAGTGAGACTCTTGTCAAGTTTAAACAATTAATTTGTCATGAGTTTTTGTATTTGAGCAGTATATTGATCCTTATCATCGTATGAACTGCCCTGGGTGAGATCAATTGGACGTCAATTTTCTTGCATCTTTACGTTGGGCCAGCCCAACAATCCTTTATCGAGTCGGTCTTATTCATGGAAAGGAAAGCTGAATTACTGGATTTTTGGAGAAAATATACAGTTTGTATACAGGAAAATGAATTGATATACAGCGCAGAAGAAGGGATAAAAATCTAAATTTTAGCCGCAGCAGTCCAAGAGGATTAAAATGGATAGATTTCAGAGGAAAATTTTGGCTGAAGCAAGGCCCAATCGATGCATCTATTTTATTAGAATTTTAGGACAAGTTTTGGGCCTGCTAAAGCCCAACAACTTTGAATTTGAGCAAAACTCAAGTTTATTCTTTCTCTTTATCTTTTTTTCTTTATTATCCCATGTATTTGATTATTTTTGTATTCACTCTAACTTTAAAATATTTTTAATTAACTTAGTTAAATCTCTTAAATATGAAACATTTTTGTTATGACGATTTATTTCATTTTAAATTATTTTATTTAATTACCTTTCTTTACTTAGTCATTTTTGATAAAGTTTACTTTCTTTTTAATATTATTTCAAGTGTTTTAAATTAATCTCTTTTTTTCCCCAGTTAAATTGATCTCTTTTCAAGTGATTTTTAATTATTTTTATTTAATTTAAGTTTTTTTCCCGAAAATTAGTCAAATAAAGTTCACAAATCATCGAATAACCGCACGTTAGAATCCACTTTGAGTGTTAATACCTTCTCAATGTGAAAATAAAACCTCTTACCATTTTCTCTAACTTTTAAAGACAATTCTGTTAGAGTCTTCTAAATTAAGCTTTTTTTTTAAAAAAAAATCTTTTTAAAAAATTAATTGGCGACTCTTTTCAAAATTGATTTTTTCCCTTAAAGTTATCAATTTTAAATTGTCTTTTTTGACACATAACAATATCCCTATAGTAGGAAAGATACTCGTGCCACTGTTAGTATATACCAAGCGTGGTATACGAGCCAACCATGAAAATATTCTATACCAGACGTGGTATTCGGCCAACCATGAAAATATCCTACGCCAGGTGTGATATCCGTGTCAACCATTAATCACACAATAACAAACACATTCACCAAGAAATACAATACCCTTGTAAATACAAGTAAACAAAACACCTTCATTACATGATATTGTCAACAATTCATCATTTCAAATTCAAAGCTTATGTTTTACCCAATATATATCACACATGTTTCACTATAGAGACAGTTAACATGCATACATACATCAATTTAGAAACCAACAATCATCACCTAGCCTAAAAGATTATTTTTCAAATGTTTGTTGCTTATCATCAGATCACACACAATTACCTTTTCTAGAATTACACCAGCAAACATCATAATGCCAACAATAACTAATTGAGTCCATCATCAACCTAAATTACAACTAACCACACATTCAACCATCCAGACTTCGTGGCCGAAGGCCTATGCATGAACCTCTCCAAAATCTACAAGATATAAAATAAGTAAAGACATATCTTACTACTCGGTTAAAAAACCTTGCCTACCTAGATACCAAACAACTGCTGAAGAAATCTGATCATAAACTTTTAATCCCTTTGTGAAGCATTTGCTTGTTCTCGGTCTAAAATAATAGCATAAGTATAACATAAATCACAATTGGCCTAAGTATTCCCGAATTATAACCAAATCTCAAACCCTAGACCAACCTCATAATTTATCCACCCAATTCAGGATTATTTCACCATTAAATCAAACCAAACCCTCCCCTAAAGTCATCCACCAAAGATTCTAAGGCTAAAAAATCTAAATACTAAGGTAGGGGAGTAATTTAACTTACCTTTATCGGTGATTACGATGAAAAATTGATGAAAACTATCCTAGATCGCCTTTGCACTTCCCCAAAATGTTCTTAGACAATAATGAATGATTTTGGGGAGTTTTTCTTTATTTACAGCGACTAACCCAACAGTAACGGCCCAATCGAGCCCCCATTCCGCTATAGCAGCCCCAATCCTACTATAATGACCCATATCCCCTTTATTCCCTCTCGCTATAGCAATGTGTCACCGCTATAGCGGCTTGCACGAGACAAAACCTCAAAAATCCTCCTAAATTAGCCTATTTTGCATTACACTTTCAAACTTGAAGTAGTCAAACCAATCCTTCATGCCAAATTCAATATCGGGAGTTCTACTCACCCAAATTCACTTTCGAAAAGTCCTACGGACTCATTAACGTCTTAGCTAAAAGAAAAACTAACCCAAACCTAAAAATTTTACCCAATCCTTTACCGGATAGCCCTAGATTTTACCTTGAAAAATTAAGGCGTTTGGCGAATCAGTAAGACTGCTTTAAGTGAAAGCATGAACAATTTTTATATTGTTGGGAAGAAGCTATAAAAATCTGCTTCTTCAAAAAATCGAAGCAAAAACAAAAATAAAAACAAAAAATTATTTTTTTCAAGACTAAAATATCTCTTCCATATATACCTTACTAATAAAATAAGCAATTGGTAAATATGTATATATGGAAGGGATATTTTAGTCTTGAAAAAAAATTCTTGCTTTTTTTAAGAAGCAGAAATTTTTAGCTTCTTCCCAATAGCAAAAAAACTGCTTCTGATTCTATTTAAAAGCAATTTTACTTGTTTACCAAACACCTCTTTTTTTAAAAAAAATAATATTATTTTTTTAAAATATATTTTTGCTCAAAATAAGTGCTTCTAGATTCCTAACAACAATGCCAAACAGACTCTTAATAACCTCAAAAAAGAATGTAAGGAAGGACAAAGATTGTTGTAATATATTTGTCATTAACATTTATTTGTCCATTATTTTAAAAATAGATTTTTATTTTTATGTGTCACTTTTAATATATCAAGAAAAGACAAAAAAAATTCATGTTCAACCTTTAACATTAATTACTTATTAGAACCACTCCCAGAAACGATTCTGCTCCCCCTTCGTACTACCATGAGATTCTTGTCCGGCTTTCTTTTGGTCCAAATGATTTTTTAAAATATAATACTAAATATCAATTATTTAAGATATATACTGTGATAAAATAATTATGTCATTTTTTTTTTTTTTAATGAGTGTATCACATCCAAATATAACATGTAAAAGTGAACGAAGGGAGTAATAAAAAAAGTTCAAAAGAAAAGGAAAGTAAGAGAATGAAAGTGTGGGTTGCTTGAAACTAATAAGACGTGGGACCCATATAAGCCCATATGTTAGAAAATAAGTTGTGCATGAAGACCTACCACGGTAAAATCATGCAGTCAAATGGGAGCGTTCATTTGGATTGATTATAACTCAGAATCAAAATCAATTTAAATTAAATATCCCTTTCCATAAAAAATATAAATGTAATATAACATACATTTATTGTTTTAATTTTTATTTATTTTGATTCGATTATTTATCATATACAAAATTAAAAATAAGAATTCATCCAAAAAGGAAAAAAAAAAGACAACAATTCATTCAAGAAGAAAAATAGTTAGAATGACTAGAATTACACAACTTCAGATCACTGAATTTAATTAATGAGAATAAAGATCCAACAACCGTCATAAGCACTCACACACATGAAACCAATAAGATAAATGTTTTCCTCTTGAATTTTTTGCTTTCATAAATAAATTATAAATACATCTTGATGAAAACATATATAAGATATTTTAATTGTTCATAAACATATAATATGTTATGTACATATAACTATAAAATAATATGTAAATAATTTATCGGTTCTGATATTCTTCTCCTTATTCTTTTTTTTTTTTGCACAAAATCAAACCAAACTACTTATTATCGATTTAAAAAAATGTAAAACTCAACCCAACCTAATCGATTTTATTTGATTATTCGTTTCGGAACAATTCTTTTTACCCAAATCATGAAAACCGCTACCGTCAATCATAACTAAATAGTATAAGTTGTACCCAAATTAATAACTGTAAGTTAGGGTGTATTTCGTGTGAAAAAAATAAGTGGGTCTCTTACTTATATTATAGTATTTGGTAAGTAAGTAGGAAAATATTATCCAAAGAGCTTTTATATGTTATCTATCAAAACGTTTATGGAGGCAGATAGGGATGTGGAGTGGAGGTTCGGGGGTGACGGAGGTTGGAATTATCAAGGGGTGAGAGTTAAGAGGAGACAATAAACTTGGAACGTCACTTAGCTTATTCAACTTGATTTCTCTACTTCCATTAGGGAAGTCATTTTTTTTTTCATCTTTAAGGTTTTTCTAGAAAAAATATTTTTCAAATATTTTGATCAATCAAACATAGAAAACTTAGAAAATGTTTTCCTCCATACCAAACACACCCTAAACACAACAGATATTACCTACTTACATATACATATATTTTTATGTTATATATACGAAAAATGATCAAATATAATATACTATTAGAAATAGTTTAAATGTGCCCCTTGTTATGCTTTCGGTCCAAATATAACTTTTTCGTTATACTTCAGTCCAAATATACCTCTCTCACTATACTTTGGCACAAATTTGCTCTTGATTTTAACGGAGGAACACGTGAAAAACTCAAAATAAAATAAATCATTCCCAATTTTAAACATACCCTAGATCTTTATTTGTTTTTTTTTCCTCAAAAAGTTTTTTATTTTTTAAAAATAAAAAAGGTACAATAAGATACTTAGTAAAAAAAAAAAGGCATGTTGACAGTGTATTCCTTGGCTAAAGAAATTTGGAATCCATATTTTATACCCTTATTAACGTAGCTACATTAATAAGAGAGTCATAATTTTTATGAAAATTTTGCATCGTATTCATATTGTCAACTTTGAGAAAAAAGACTCAATATGTGTATAAGAATTTCATATATTTGTTGAAAATTTAGGGTAGATTCCTAAAGAAATTGGATATTTAAAATTTGAAATAAATCATATAATTTTGAGATTTTCACATGTTCCTCCGTTAAATTAAGGGTAAATTTTTGCCAAAGTTTAATGAGAGGGACATATTTGTACCGATAATATAACAGAAATAGTATATTTAAACGAAAAGTATAGCGAGGGGTATATTTAAACTATTGCTAATAGTTTCAAGGGTATATTTGACCCTTTCCCGTATATATATATATATATATATATATATATATATATGAGTGAGAGATACTCATATAACAGATGAAGTAAGACCTAAAGAAAACAAAATGAAAGGACA
The DNA here is from genome assembly GCA_029582245.1 of Solanum etuberosum. NCBI lineage: Eukaryota > Viridiplantae > Streptophyta > Magnoliopsida > Solanales > Solanaceae > Solanum > Solanum etuberosum. The sequence goes on from JAJONR010003743.1 coordinate 28,135, forward strand.
GAGTTCCAACACATACGAGGATTTTGAAGAGTATCAATTGCCAACCAACCCTGATAGGTTGGTAATTGCGCAACTACGAGGAAATATTAGAAGGCTATTTGCTAGCGAACAATCTATTTTTTATATGAATTTCGATAAGTTTGATGTCTTGGCTAGAATTGTCTAAAACATTGCAATTTCTGTATACATATATATATATCTGGTGTATTATAAATTTGATGTTATTTCATGGTATATGGGTGGATGACAAACCTAGGTCGACTCCCCAAGTAGGAAAATATATCGTTCCAGAGAATATCATAGACACACTCCCAACTATTTACCAAGATGATGAACCTACTTGGCTACGTTCAATTTCTCGCTAAACTGCTCAAAAGGGTACAAAATGACTCAAATTGCAATGCAAACACCTTTTGCACATTGGGTGCGGGAGGCAATTGCTCGTAAGTAGGAGATAAACTTTAATTTGATCTTTATTACAGTGTTATGTTATTTTCATTTACTCTAACGTATTGATTTTTATTTTTGTGAAAGTAAGTCAGCGAGAAACTTTTAAAATAATGACTTGAAAATTTTAGCCTAGGCTAGTCTCGGTTAGAATCTGAAAAAGATTGGATAAAATATTTAAACTTAAATCGTTTTTTATTAGCTAAGATATTAAGGAGTCCATAGGGTTTTTCAGAATCGAATTCGGTCGAGTAGAACTCCTAATATTTGAGTTGGCGTGAAGGAATCAGTTTGACTACGTCAGGATTTGAAATGTGTTGCGAAATAAGATATTTTGGAAGGATTTTCAAAGTTCTATTCCGTGCAAGTTGCTTTAGCGGGTTACATGCCTCTCTAGCAAATAAAAAAAAGTAATGTAGTCGATGACCTGCTATGCCGCTATAATGAGATCTATGTCGCTATAGCGGGATCGGGGGTTTGATTGGGCCGCCGTAGCGGGGCAAGACAATGTAAATATAGGGAAAACCCTAAAATCGCCCATAATCACCCAAGAACATTTTGGAGAAGAAAAAGCGGAACCTAGGGCAAGTTTCAACAACTTTTCATTAGAGATCATCGTAAATGTGAGCTATCCGATTTCCTACTTTTGTAGTTTAATTCCTACGGCTTAGAGAATATATTTGTTGCCTTATAGGAGGGTTTGAATCTATTTTAAGATGAGAAAACTCCAAATTTATGAGAATTTTAGAGAATAAGACATTGGACATACTTAAGAGAGGTAATTGTTGATTTATTAACATAATGCACGTGTAACCAAGAAAATTTAGGGTAGATATCTAAAGAAATTGAATATATTAAATTGGGAATAAGTTATATAAATTTTGATCTTTCCACGTGTTCCTCTGTTAAAATTAGGGGTAAAATTTTGCCAAAGTATAATGAGAAGCAATATTTGGACCTAAAAAATAATGAAAATGGTATATTTAAATGGAAAGTCTAATGAGGGCATATATAAACTATTTCTAATAGGTCAAAGGTATATTTGACTTTTTTCCGTTATATATATGTGTGAGAGATACTGTACTCATATAACATGTGAAGTAAGACCTAAAGTAAATAAAAAATGGAAGGAGAGAGTTCCAATACATACAAGGATTTTGAAGAGGATCCACTGTCAACCAATCCTAATTGGTTGGTAATTATGCAACTATGAGAAAATATTGGAAGACTATTTGCTACCGAACAATCTGCTTTTGATATGAATTCGGATGAGGTTGATGCCTTGGCTATAACTGTCCAAAACATTACAATTTATATATGTATATATAGTGTATTAGAAATTTGTTGTTATTTCATGGTATATAGAGGGATGACAAACTTAGGCCAACTCCGCAAGTAAGAGGGAGCCAAGCCAGCTACTGTGGTTGTGCCATTTGGTGGGCCAAAGTAGTCTACCGGCGGTGAAAAGACGATAGTAGACCAGACGGGAAATATTTCATTTCGGAGGATATCATAGAAATACTCCCAACTATTTTCCTGGAAAATGATGAACCTACTTGGCTATGTTCAATTTCTCTATACTGCTGAAAATGGTACATAATGACTCAAATTTCCATGCAAACACCATTTGTACATTGAGTGTAGGAGGCAATTGCTCGTAAGTAGGAAATAGACTTTAATTTAATCTTTATTATGGTGTTATGTCATTTTCATTTACTCTAATGTATTGATTTTTATTTTTATATGTATATAACGACCCATCCTGTCTTTACAAGTAAACAAATTGAGAAGAAATCCGGCGAGAAACTTTTGGAATAATGACTTGAAAATTTCAACCTAGGCTAGTCTCGGATGGAATCTGAGCAAGGTAAAGTCTTGGAATCTGAAAAATATTGGATAAAATATCTAAATTTAAATTGATTTTCTATTAGCTAAGACATTAAGGAGTTTGTAAGGCTTTTCGGAATCGACTTTGGGTGAGTAGAACTCCTAATATTTGAGTTAATGTAAAAGAGTCGCTTTGACTACGTCAGGATTTGAAATATATTGTGAAATATGATATTTTTGAAGGATTTTCAAGGTTTTGTTCCGTGCAAATCGCTGTATTGGGTGACACACCTCTATAGCAAAGAAAAAAGGCATTGTAGTCGATCTGGGCCATTATGCCGACATAAATGGACCTAAGTCGCTATAGCAGTATCAGGGGTCTGATTGGGCCGCTATAGCGGGGGTAAGTAAATGTAAAAATAGGGAAAACCCCAATATCGCCCATAATCACCCAAGAACACATTGGAGAAGAAAAGGCGCAACCTAGAGCAAGTTTCATCAGTTTTTCATCAGAGATCTTCGTAAAGGTCAGCTATTTGATTTTCTACTTTTATAGTTTGATTCATACGCGTTAGAGAAGATATTTGTGTCTCTATAAGAGGATTTGAATTCATCCTAAGATAGGAAACATCTGTATTTATGAGGATTTTAGAGTATAAGACTTTGGACTATACTTAAGAGAGGTTATTGTTGATTTATTAACATAATGCACTAGTTTGGAATAAGTAATATAATTTTGAACTTTCCACGTGTTCCTAATTTAAAATTAAAGATACATTTTTGCCAAAGTATAATGAGATGGTATATTTGGACCGAAAGTATAAAGGAAATGGTATATTTAAAGTATTTCTAATAGTTCAAAAGTATATTTGACCCTTTTTCGTTATATATGTGTGAGAGATACTCTACTCATATAACATGTGAAGTAAGACCTAAAGAAAATAAAAAATCGAAGGAGAGAGTTCCAACACATACGAGGATTTGAAGAGGATCCATTACCAACCAACCCTGATTGGTTGGCAATTGTGTCACTACGAGGAAATATTGGAAGACTGTTTGCTAGCGAACAACTTGCTTTTGATATGAATTCGGATGATTTTGATGCCTTGACTATAAATTTCCAAAACATTACAATTTCTGTATGTATATCTAGTATTATATAAATTTGTTCGTATTTCATGGTATATAGGAGGATGACAAACCTAGGCCGGCTCCCCTAATAGAAAAATGTATCGTTCTAGAGAATATCATAGAAATACTTCCAACTATTTTCATGAAACATGATGAACCTACTTGGCTATATCCAATTTGTCTCTATACTGCTGAAAAGGGTGAAGAATGACTCAAGTTTCCGAGCAAACACCTTTTGCACAATGAGTGCGGAGACAATTGCTCCGAAGTAGGAGATAGACTTTAATTGTATCTTTATTATTGTGTTATGTCATTTTCATTTACTCTAATATATTTATTTTTATTTTTATATGTATGTAAAAACATGTCCCATCTTTACAAGTCAACTAATTGTGAAAAAATCGGATGAGAAACTTTTAGAATAATGACTTGAAAATTTCAGCCTAGGCTAGTCTTAAACAGATTCTGAGCGAGGTGAAGTCTAGGACAATCCAAAAAATATTGGATAAAATATCTAAACATAAATTGATATTTCTATTAGCTAAGACATTAAGGAGTTTGTAGGATTTTTCACAATAAAATTCGGGCAAGTAGAACTCTTAATATTTGACTTGGCATTACAGGGTCGGCTTGACTACGTGATACGCCCAAATTACACCTCCCTAAAGAAGTATAAGCGGTCGTTGTTCAACTATACAACCTAACAGAGGTTAGGATCGATCCCACGAAGAATGAGGTCTAGACTTAGACTAATTAACTGTTGATTGTACTTTTAGTCAGATTATTTCCGTAAAGGGGGTTTTATAAAATAAAAGTTTAATTGATTGATTTTAGTAACAAGTAACCAAGTAAACAGGATTGAATATTTTGCAGAATCAATAGAAGATAAATCTAGGGTGTATGTGTTCCCCACAAGTTCTTAACGTAGTAAACCTTATAGTAGTACCCTTATCTAGTATTTAACATGCAAAGTCGGTAAGTTATGTATCTCCTAAGTGATTGGTCGTCCAAATAGATAATTTTACCCCACAACTTAGTCGGTGTTCATGTGTATGATTTACTAACTCTTACCCTTGACCCCAAATTAGCTCTCAGAGAGATGGTTCAATCTATTAGATGTCAGTTGTAGTCACCAAATCTTCGTTGTTAAATCTCTTTTTCCATTCGCTACTTACTTGGTCAAGAAAGTAGTTCTAACATTGGCCATCATTAAAAAACAATTAAAATGAAGAGATTAACAATACATGCATAAATACTAATAAAAAATTACTAATTATTAGGTCTACATTGTTAATTCCTCATGGTTCCCACAACCCTAGTTGTGGAATTTAGTTACTCATGCTTAAATTATCACAATTCATAATAAGTTTGTTAAAATAAATCATGAACCTACAATTAGAGTAGTTGAATTCTGTAATCTTGAATTGACAAACAAAAGAGATATTATAAACCAATGATTCAAGAATTAAATGGAAAAATGTTTACCAAAATAATTCTCAAATTCAAAAACACAATGTATAATTAACTGTCTAACCCTAAAAATGAGAATTAACCGGCTATTTATAGACATATAATCCTAAACAAATTTGAAAAAGGAAACATAGGAAAATCTAGTTTCGTCAGTCGTTCCTACGATAAGGTCCTACGGCTCGTAGAGACCTCTTGTCAAAACAACATCTTCAGCTTACCTTATGGAATTTTCTACGGATATGTTCTACAACCCATAGAACTTTGCACGACCCGTCCTAGCTTCTCGTAGTTCAAGTACTGGAGCTCAAAATCTGTGATCTTTTCTAGGACCTGTTACTACAGCTCGTAGAAGTTCCTACAACTCGTAATCTCGTCTTGTCGTCTTACATTTAGCTCCAAAAATCACTCCTCCAATCCACGACTCATTCCTATGGCTCATAGAGAAGTCTACGGCTTGTAGGTTGAGTCATCAAACTCCAAAAACAGTGCTGCTTCAACCTTCTTCATCCCGACTGGTTCAAAAACTTATTTTCCTGCAAAACACAAACAAAATACCATCAAATCTACTAACAAATGCTTAAGACTCATGCAAAACTCCAAGTTTAAAGCCTGATAAGTACAATAAATCTGCGGTACATCAACACTCTCAACTTAAAATCGTTGCTTGTCCTCAATAGACACTACTAACACAAAAACGACATGACACATAAGTAAACCTAGAAATCAAGCACACATATGGCCTTATCCTCAATAATCTATCCTTCATTTTCATTTTTCAACACAATGCAATCGTTAAGCTTAAAACAAGCCAACACATGTGGATCAATTCATGACATAGACATACCAATAGATACATTTACATACACAGATAACAATCACAACTTTTTGAAAATGTAACTTGTGCCCTTACCGCAAAGAAATCCCATTGTTAATAGAGATATTGATATGTATTTCAAATTCAGGGACTCAGTATATGCTCACTCTCACAATTGAATTCAATACGGTACATGCACAATACCATGGGCTTGCCCTTATCTTCTATACTTAGACTCTTAAACCGTTAAATTAGAATCACTATAAGACTTTCTTAGCTTGTAAAGTAGACTCAAGGTCATGTGTGGTGTATTCGATTCGAAGTGACTTTTCTTCCCTTCTTGACATTACATTGGCTATTTTCCTCTTTTACAACAACAATGTATTTCACCTTTATTTTACTTTCTCCAGAAAAAAATTTCATTAAAGCCTGGGTGTGGCTTTTGACTTGCTTTTCTTTTTCTCTTCAGACTTTTCTTCATCTTTTCATTCATTTACCGTTTTATTTTTTTCTCTTTTCTCAATACACAACTCTATAATAGCCACTCTTAACTTAGGCTTTTAGCCTAAGTTGAGGTGCACGATGTCCAAGGAGGGACAAGAGCCAAAATAAAGGTTAACAATTATCATAGGGAAGGTGAATTAGGTAAATCAAAAAAATGGTCTAATTTAGGCTCAACAATTTGGATCGAAGGGAGCATTTCAATTTGGTTGGTTATTTTTAGGCTTAGTGGACTCAGTTTCAATAATGACCTATGATCTTTTTCTAATTAACATTTAAATCATCCTAGCAAGACTAACGGGGTCAGTTCAAGATTGTCATATACTGTATGAATAAGCAAATAATCTCACACACATATGGCACATCATTTCACTATCAAATTATAAGTGTATCTGGTTCTTACTTCAGCTTAAGTCATGTTATCCTATCAGATCCTATCATTTCATGCAATGATCCTACACATGACTTATCAATCACACAGTTATATCATAAACACAAAAATTTGGAGAAATATTAATTTGATACAATATTGCAATCATGTTTTTGTTTCTAGTCTATTCTTACACTCATCATCCTAAACATGTCGGTTCAATAGTAATTAAATAGTCCATAGGGAAAAAGAACACATGCAAGAAAAGCCCAGTGATCGGGCTATTTAGACTTCACCCTTTACACTCTTTAACAAATTCACTCCACCCCCACATAAAATAGTGTGCAATGTCCCCAATGCACTAAAATAATAAGGAATTGAATGAAGACAAACGTGTGGCGCGTAAGCACCAGAGAACTAGCTAGAGGCATGTGGGTCTACTGGTGAGGACCCCGGTGCAACAATATGTGTCTCTGTATCAACCTGGGTGGCCCCATCAGTAACGCCCTCTGGAACAGTATGAGGAGCACCAACTGTAGTGCCCTTTGATCTCGATGCTCTGGCTACTTGTTGCCGGACTCTTTCCAATCTCAAATCCTCATCAATTATAGAATGTCACTGAGCCGCCTCAAGTGCACATCACTCTCGCTTCCTCACGCACTCCTCAGCACCCTCATCAATACCAACATCAGTTTGCGTGCACTTTCCAGCCATACGAGTAGAGTCTGCATCACCGAATAGGGCTAAAAGTACCTCATATCCAACCTCTGCAGGTGAAGGAACATGTGGTGCAGCTGAATATACGATAACCAATGCGTTGAAATCAGCCAGAGCCTATCCAACTCTCTCTGAAAACCCTCAAGATCTGCACTCGGAGTGGTCTGGGGCCAAGCAAGCATCCACAACTCAAATGTGTTTATGCTCCACTAGGTAGCCTGAGTCTACTCAATAACCATAACTTTCATCCTCATTTCTGACTCCCTAGTAACATTCCGGACCCAGGGTCGAAGGTGTTGTAACAGTTGATACATCTGAGTCTCTAATCGCTAAAGTCTGGCGATTGGAAAAGTGAAGATACCTGATGCAGTAGAAGCACGTGGTGTGCTATCGGACGGTGTGGATGTAGATAGAGGAGCAGTAGTAGCATGGCTCAGTAGTGGTGGATGGAACTGGATGCCTCATCTCGGTGCAGCTGGGTTGGCCTCATCTTGAATCAGAATAACATCCAAGGTCTTGATCACCTCAACTAATGCATCCACCACAATCACTGGAACAATAGCCTCTCTGCACAAGCAGAAGATTATGAATGTGAACGGAAGAGTAGTAGTTTCCTAAATGCTCTCTCGTGGATCTCAGAAATCAAGATGCGGGAAAAGTCTATCTCATACCCAGCCATCAGGCATGCTACCATCACGGCCCGATCTAGTGTCAAACGATTTTCCGCCATAATAGAAGACAGTCTAGCATGGAAAATGGACCACTAAAGCTTTGTAGTGAAATTAAGGGATGCCTTGTTGATAGGGGCTGAAAAATCTCGAACCCAATTAGCGCCAAAGCCCTGATCAACAATATAACCGGCTACCCATCTCAACAATTCCTCTTTCTAGTCCGCATCCCTTATTGTTGCTTTGTTTTGGACTAACTACATCCGGTAGTCAAACTCAACCGTAGAGATAGGCTGCTCATCTGATGGACCATAAATAAAACAACGGACTGTGCTCTCAGACAAATCTACGGGAATGTCCCGTACCAAAGTAGTCAGGAGTAGGGGCTGAGCAAGCTCCTTTCCTCTTGGGGGGAAGTTTTTATTCACTTTTTCCACATAGGAAGCGTAAAACTCACGAACCATGATTGCAATATACCTGACCGAGTAGTCCTCCATCCAATCACATATGTGCCTCTTAAATAATTCATGTATGGCTGGGGCGGTGTGAAGACTCCCAGTAAGTACCTGTGGCTCCTATGTGATAGGTCAGACGCTCTTTTGTTGGGCACTCTAATAGATGGCCTCCAAGTAGATATCAAACATGCCTGTAACACACCACCAGTTTTTTTCGCCAGCAACTCATACCGGCTCAGAGGGTCTAGTAGGTGGTGCATCGTTTTTGTGTCCAGACTGCTCAGAGGGTCTAGTAGGTGGTGCATCCTTTTTGTGTCCAAACTGAGATGAGCCAGAATTAAACTCGGAATCGGATTGTGACCTGGAGCCTGACTCAAACTGAGATCCGGATGCCGACCCTTTCTGTGAAGCACTCTCCTCGCCCGATGCCTCAGAACCCTCTTCAGACTCGGGAAATGATCCTCGTGAGGGGTCTGGCTATGTCGACCATGTCCGGAATCACCTCTAGTTGTTTGGTGTGTTGCCTAGTGGTTTGGAGTTCTTTAGGTGAGCCCTCTCCGACATCAGGATTATACTCCAAACTACTTTGTTCATCCTCGGAGGTCTCATCCCTCAACTGATATCGGGAAGTAGACCCATCCCGAGAATAAGGTGCAGTGGACTTGCCCCCTCTCGTTGAAGTACCTTTTGGCGGCATAGTACCTGTGGAAGACTTGTTAGTACCATAGAATTACTAAAAGAAACCAAGAAAACTAAAAACAAAACAAAGAAATCAAAACAAAATTGGCAGGAATTACACTGTTTTTGGGCCTACGATTTGGTTCCTACGGACCATCGAAGTTTCTATGGGCCATAGGATCCAATCATAGGAAAGGAAGCCACGTTTTAAGTTTCTGAAGTTTGAACAATGATTTGGTAGTATGGTGTGTCAAAATTTCTACGAACCGTAGGCCAACTCGTAGTTCCTAACTTAGGCTACTTGTTTGTGCCTTTTAGGACTACGAGACTGATCTACAAGCCATAGAAATTTCTACAGATCGTAGACTGGATCCGTAGTCCTCAAATTATATCCTTAAATATGTCAGTGGTTGTACGATTCCTATCTACATTCCACAAAAATTCCTACGACCCGTAGATAGAAGTCTTACAAGTCTTGGTGTGAAATGGGCGACACTGGCCTATTAGGCTTGTCTATGAGGGGACACTATAGAACGTAGAAATTTCTAAGGTCCATAGAAAACCCTCGTAGGTCTCAAAAATGCCAGACCAGTGTGTCTATTTCATACTCAATTGCACAATTTATTTCAACTAATAGCCCAACCTATCCTTATTCATGCTTTTCTAAAACTAATACTTACTTAAGACTATCATACCTAGGGTTGATTTTCACTACCACGCATACCAATATACACAACAATATTTCAACCCTAAGTTAAGTCACACAGCCAAACTCAAACACAATTTAGGTAATTAAGGATAAAAAATGATGCTTTAGTAATGTTTGAATCTTAAGGTGAGTAAGTGTATTGCAATTTATGATGACTCGACATCTTTTCACTGTGACCTTCACTGACCCACAACCTTGGCATCGGTAATTTTTGAATTGTTGGGAAAAACAATATGATGAAGTATGAGGGTTTTAAGTAGTTGGGAAAGGAAGGGAAAACAGTTGAAAGGGGATTTTGGTAGTTTAGTAACGGTTGGAGAGGAAGAAAAATGGGAGATGAATTTGAATAGAAAGGTTTTATTTAAAAACGTCGCGGGTCAGGTCGCCTCTTTTAATCTTACTAGGTTTGACGAAAGCCCATCTAAGGACCATAGGAATTCCTACGGTCCGGATAGGCGTTCGTAGAGTTACTCAACACTTAGTAAAATTTAGAAACATACCTGGAGTCTACGAGTAGAGACTACAGACCGTAGAAATTTCTACGGTTCATATTGAGCACTTGTAGACCTAAAGCTGCAGTTGTATTTGGACTTAGGTTTCTACGACCACCATCTATGATTCATCGAATGAACTACGGCTCGTAGGTGGGACCCTTAGAACAGGTTCTCACTCATGTTACCTTATCTTGGGTTCTACGAACAGGGCCTACGGTCCGTCAAACTTTCTATAGCACATAGGACCCATCCGTAGGAACCCCCAACACATAAAAATTTTTAGATTTTTCTTTCTTAGCTGCACATGTAGCAAACAGTAGGCCTTCTTTTTACTTTTTCTTGAAACTATTTTGACACGGACCTTAAGTTAACCTATTCTATCCTAAAAATAAAAATTTTAAAAAGAAAACTTCAAAAATAACTAAACTAAACATCATGGGTTGCCTCCTAAGCAACGCTTGATTTAAAGTCGCGACATGACACATACTCCTTGATTACTTTGACTTCATCAAGATCCCATTCTCCAATCATTTCTTTGACTTCCTTTAGCTGTCCCATATTAAAGTTTTATCCTCTGACAATTCACTTTGAATCTTGTTCCCTCATCATTCTCTAGTTCAACTGCTCCATTTGAAAATACTTGCACTACTAGAAATGGTCCCGTCCACTTTGACTTGAGTTTACCAGGAAACAAGCGCAACCTTGAATTGAAGAGAAGGACCAAATCACCAGGATTAAATTCACGTTTTTCAACTTTTTGATCATGGTACTTATTCATTTTTCTTTGTATAAGGCTGAACTTTCATGCGTTTTTAGGCGAAACTTATCAAGTCCATTTAACCCCTGATTTGATGCAGCACCCCAATATAGATTTAAATTTTTAAGTGCCCACATAGCTTTGTGCTCTAGCTCTACAAGCAAGTGGCAAGACTTTCCAAACACAAGTTGGTATGGAGACATACCTATGGGAGTCTTGAATGCCGTCTGATAAGCCCATAGAGCATCATCAAGCTTTCTCGACCTATCTGTCCTGTTCGCATTCACAATCATTGCAAGGATTTGCTTAATCTCTCTATTTGACACTTCAACTTGCTCACTAGAATGCGGATGGTAAGGAGTTGTTACACAATGTTGAACACCATATTTCTCAAGCAACACCTTAAACAACTTATGACAAAAGTGAGAACGTCCATCGCTAATAATCACCCTTGGTGTACCAAATCTGGAGAAGATATTCTTTTTCAGAAACATAGAGACACTTTTCCTTCATTGTTTGAAAGGTGCAACAACTTCTACCCATTCAGACACATAGTCAACCGCTACAATTATGTACTTCATTCCATTAAAACTCACAAACTGACCCATAAAATCAAGTCCCCACACATTGAACAATTCAATCACCAATATTAGAGTAAGTGGAAGTTCTTGCTTCCTTGAAATACCTCCTTCTTTTTTATAGTGGTCACACGACTTGGCGAAATCATGAGCTTCTTGGTGAATGGTAGGACAATAATACTCACACTGCAAGATCTTATGAACAGTCCGGATACCACTATGATGACCACAACCATGAGATAAATGGAAAGCTTCAAATATACTCATTATCTCAACCTCAGGAACACAATGATGACTAATCTCATCGGCGCAGACACGAAACAGATATGGTTCTTCCCTGAAAAACATTTTCACATCAGACATAAATTTTCTCATTTGGTGAAAGCATCCCCCCTCAAGGCAGGATTCCGAGACAGAATCTCTTGAAAGAGAAAAAAACATTCATGTTTTCTTTCCCTGATTTGCAGATCCCTGTTCTCGAAACACAGTAACCTGAAATACTCTTCGAAGGTAGCACATCACTCGCTAAATAGTTAGCAAAATCTGTGAATTAAGGGATAAGATCATACGAGGCAACCAAAACCTTGTAACACCTCAGATTCGAGAAACGGCAAAATACCAGTTTTAATAAGTTCCTGGTGCCATCCTATGGAGGCGAACCACGACCCGTGGAGTAAACCACGAACCGTAGGTCTGGTCCATGGATGGGCACCTAAAAAGGGCTTAGAAGACCACGAACCACGGCCTGGACCAACGGACCGTCGTTGGGTCCATGGTCCGTGGTTGAGGGTCTGTAGGTCAGGGCCTCAAATCCAGTTTCTAAAACGAACGACGGACGTGCAGGACAGACCGTCGGTCAGGTCAAGGTACGTAGGTCGTGGATCGGCAGTTATTTTTAGGGGATGTTGGGTCTTTTCTTAATTATTTTATTCTAATACTATGTCATTTTGCCTATGCCTAAAACCCCTATATAAGTATTTTAACCCCTAAATTTCCCCAATTGAAATCATTCTCTCAAATTTCTAAAAGAAGAACAAAGTCTCCTCTCCAAAATATTTCTCTCTCTAGAAAGTTTAAAGAAGAAGGATTCAACCTAGGGTTTCAAGTCAAGTCTCCAATACCTCCATTGAAGATAAGCAATTAGCTTTGAGGTATCATAGTTTTCATACATGGATTCTTTCCATTCATGGAGTTCCCAAATTCTCTTATTTTCAAAGTTAGAATCTCCCAATTGAGTTAGGGTTTTCTTCTATGCTATGGGTTCTCCTAATTGCTGATCTAATTGATTCATTTATGATTCATGATGCATGAATTAAGTTAATCTCATGATTTTATGATGATCCCCCATGAACACATGTAATTTCCATATTTTTCAAGTTATGAGTATATAAGGTGGGTCTTGGATTATGAAAGAAGAGTTTTATGAAATCAAGTATGTATTGATAGAATTACACGAATTATGATGAATTCCTATGAACCCATGTTTTATAGATGATTGATGATTGCAAGTGGGTTGTGAACCTTGAAAGGTGAATTATGGAATTATACATGTTCTTATGAGATAGATGTAATTGTTTTAAGGATGCTTTGAGATTGAAGTATCAATGATGTTGCTATTGTTGTATTGTTGAAAGGATTTCTCATATACACATGTAAGCATGAATTGTGAAAGGTTTTATCACAGGATTCTTAGGGTTGAAAGGCTTTCTCACCTAAAATGAACCAATGCTAAGAAGTTATTCTAATGATGAGGCAAGAGGAGATTACCCATGCTCTCTAATTGAAAGACAAAAGACGATTACCCATGTCACATGATGTAAGGAGAAGAGGCGATTACCCATGTTCCTTCATGAGCTAAGATGAATAGGATTAAGAACTATTATGTGGAAGTTAAGCTTAGAACCGAGTGGACAAGTGGCGATTACCCGTGTCCTATAACTATGTGCCAACATAGGATTATCTAGATAGACATTAACGAGTAGATCCACAATAGCTAGAATTTCATGGTCTTTACCGTGGAAATTAGCACACCTCTTTTCGGTATGGGGTAGACACCAGATTCCATGTTACTAGCTCACATGGTCTTATATGTCGGTTAAGGCTACTTCCCACAAACAAGTAAAGTTATAATGAACCAAGGTTACTTTAAGAAGTATCGTAAGTATGTTTCAACATTATATTCACTTGCATTGATCATGTTTTATGACTTTTGTTATCTAACTCTGAAGATGCATGTTTTAGCTTGATCATTGCTTACTCATGAAAATGTCCCATTTTAGCATGATTTAAATGTTTTTATACATGGCTATCATACTTGGTACATATTTTGTACTAACGCATACTCTTGCCTACATTTCTCCAAATGTAGGGTCCGACCGTTAGGGTTCTCAGTTTCGTGGCTAGAGGTTGATTCGAGAGATTTTCAAACTTTGGTGAATCCTCATGCTTCGAGGACGGATTTCATTATTTTCAATTTTCTTTCTTACTTTCAATTTTTGGACATGATGTATGGGCTAGGCCCAATTTCATTCTATCGTATTAGATGGCTATTGAGACAAGTGTTTAGACTTCCGCTTTACTTTTATAAAAATTTTGGACTTGAAATGTTGTCTTATTCTCTTTTGTTATATTTATTATTTTATGAATGCTAATTGGATTGTATGGGGCCTCTCGGGGTACTATACACCATGTTACATCTAGGGTGTACTCCTGAGTCGTGACAAACTTGGTAATCAGAGCACAAGGTTTAGAATGGTCCTAGGATGTCTCATAAGCCACATCAAGTAGAGTCTTGTTCATGAGTATGAAGGGCACTATATTTATGAATGAGAGGCTACAAGATGTTTAGGAAACTCCACTTCTTTAATTACTCTAAAGTCATGCGATAGAGTTTAACTCTATAAGATCTCTCTCGTAATCCTTATCTGATACTCTACAGGATATGGCTACTCATATATCTTATGCTAGAAGGAATGTGAGGGAGAATATGGAACAAGAAGCTCCTCTTCAAGCTTCTAAAGCTCCGGTCGACCCTTTGGCCGAGCAAGTGACTTATGCGGAGTTTAGGGCTGCTTTCCAAGTATTAGCTCAAGCCATGACGGCCCAAGCCAATAGGGAGGTTGTGGTCCCTGTGAACCCAAATGCGGGTACGGCGGCATCTAGAGTGAGGGACTTCACTAGAATGAATCCTCTGGAGTTTCATGGTTCTGAGGTTGAGGAAGATCCTCAAGAGTTCATTGATAAGGTTTACAAGGTGTTGATGATCATTGGAGTGAAGCCGGTGAAAAAGGCCGAGTTGGCCGCTTATCAACTTAAGGGTGTTGCTCAAATTTGGTTCAATCAATGGAAAGTAGGGAGACCAGAAGATGTGGGTCCTCTTGATTGGGAAAAGTTCAAAGTTGCTTTCCTTGATAGGTTCTTTCCCCTTGAGATGAAGGAGGCAAGGTTCTTGAGTTCATCAACCTTCGTCACGGAAGTATGAGTGTGAAGGAATATGCTTTAAAGTTCACACAATTATTTCGATATGCTCCCACAATGGTTGTCGATCCTAGGGCAAAGATGAGTAAGTTTGTTTTGGGTGTCTGAAATGGTTGTTAAGGAGTGCCGTACCACCATGCTTGTGAATGAAATGGACATTTCTCGTCTCATGGTTCATTCTCAATAGATCGAAGAGGAGAAACTTAAGGAAAAGTCTAGGAAGGCAAAGAGGGCTAAAGTCGGTGATGGTAATTTCTCTCATACAAGGTCCGATGGACATGGTCGTCCTAGATTTTGACAAAGTTTTTCCATCCAAGGTTCCTCCAATGCTCCTAAGCCTCAAGGAGGGAATGGTAGTGGGTCCTTATTGCCTACTTATGCTAAGTGTGGAAGAAAACATGAGGGTAAATGTCTAGCGGGTTCCAATGCTTGTTTTCATTATGGTAAGATGGACCAAAAGATAAGAGGTTGTCCTTCAGCTGATAAGAATGAGGGAGATAATCGCCAAAGGGCTCAACCTAATCCTTCATCCGGTCCAAGTGGTTCGGGTCCAAATGCTCCAAAGCAAAACAAATTCTATGCACTTCAGACTCGTGGCGAGCAAGAGGGTTCTCCCGATGTGGTTACCAGTATGTTGAAAGTCTTCCAACTTGTTGTTTATGCTTTACTTGATCCCAGTGCTACCTTGTCTTTTGTGACACCATATGTGTCTATGAGATTTTATGTTCTTCCGGATGTGTTGTTAGATCCTTTTATTTGCCTCTACATGTCGGTGATTCTATTGTGGCTATGAGGGTCTATAGAAAGTGTCTTATTTCCTTGTCCCATAGAGTTACTCTTGTTGATTTGGTAGAGCTTGATATGATAGATTTTGATGTTATTCCTTGTATTGATTGGCTGCATTCGTGTTATGCTTCTATTGATTGTAGAACCCGTGTGGTCAAATTTCAGTTTCCAAATGAGCCCGTCCTAGAGTGGAAAGGGGGAAATTCTATGCCTAAGGGTCAGTTTGTCTCTTGTCCTAAAGCTAGAAAGATGATTTCTAAGGGTTGCATTTACCATCTAGTTAGGGTGAGGGATGTGGATTCCAAAACCCCTACTCTTGAGTCGGTCCCCATTGTTAATGAGTTTTCGGAAGTATTCCCAGATGATCTACCCGGTATTCCTCCTGAAAGAGAAATAGACTTCGGTATTGACCTTCTCCCAGATACGCAACCTATTTCTATTCCTCCTTACCGAATAGCTCTGGCAGAACTTAAAGATTTCAAGGAGCAATTAAAAGATTTGTTGGATAAGGGTTTCATCAGACCGAGTCTCTCCATGGGGTGCTCCAGTTTTGTTTGTTAGAAAGAAAGATGGTTCACTCCGTATGTGTATTGACTACCGACAATTGAATAAGGTCACCGTGAAGAATAAGTATCCTCTTCCAAGAATAGATGACTTGTTTGACCAACTACAAGGGGCGAGTTACTTTTTCAAGATTGACCTTCGGTCGGGTTATCACCAATTAAGGGTGAAAGAAGATGACATTCTGAAAATGGCTTTTAGAACCCGATATGGTCATTTTGATTTTTTAGTAATGTCTTTTGGTTTGACTAATGCTCCAGCCGCTTTTATGGATTTGATGAATAGGGTGTTTAGACAATACCTTGACATGTTTGTGATTGTGTTCATTGATGATATATTGATCTATTCGAAAAGCGAGGATGAGCACACCAATCATTTAACGATGGTGTTGCAAATTCTCAAGGAACGACAACTCTTTGCAAAGTTTAGCAAATGTGAATTTTGGCTTAGGTCCGTGGCTTTTCTTGGTCACATTGTCTCAAGCAAGGGTATTGAGGTAGATCCTAAGAAGACGAACGTGGTCAAGAGTTGGCCTAGACCTCTATCCCCTTCAGACATTAGAAGTTTCTTGGGTTTGGCTGGTTATTACAGAAGGTTTGTTGAAGGGTTTTCTTCTATTGCCTCTCCATTGACAGCTTTGACTCAAAAGAAGGCTAAGTTCATATGGTCCGAAGAATGTGAAAGGAGTTTTTAAGAATTGAAGGATAGACTAACTTCCGCTCCGGTGTTGACTTTACCGAAAGGGACTGATGGTTTTGTTGTTTATTGTGATGCCTCAAGAATTGGGTTTGTCACGACCTAGGGGTACACCCTAGACGTAACATGGCATACAAGACCCCGAGAGGCCTAATATAAGTCACTTATCTTTCATAGTCAAGATAAAAGAAAATCGATAAAATTTAAAACATTTTCATAAACATCAAAGTCTTTATGAAACGAAGCGGAAGTCTAATACAATTGTCTCAAAACCATCTAATACAAAGATTCTTGGGACACAGCCCATACAACAATGTTCAAAACTTAAAATCAAAAGATCATAAGGAAATGGTAGCAAAATCCTCGAATGCTATGAGGACTCAAAATCTTCAATCTTGCCTCTACTAGAGATCCTAGCCACGGAGATGAGAGTCGGGAACGCCGGACCCTACATTTGGATAAGAAATGTAGGCAAGAGTATGCATTAGTACAAGAATGTAATAAATATGATAACTTGCATAAACATCAACATAAACATAAGAGTTAGATAACATAAGTCATAAGTATAATCAATGCACATAATAGATAATTTCAACATATAAGGAATACTTCTTGAAGTAACCTCAAAGCATACTTAGCCAAGACATGGGTAATCCTCCACTAGTCTTACTCATCATAGAAGGCAACCTTAAGCAATCATCCAAGCTCGTCACCTATCATAACATATTTAGCTTATCTTTTATAGACATGGAGAATCACCTCTTGCCTTCCTATAAAGGCTCACAGGTAGTCGCTTGTTGCCTTACATATAGGATCATGAGTACTCGCCTCCATGTCCATCATCATATAGCACGGGTACTCGCCTCCATGTCCATCATCATATAACACGGGTACTCGCCTTCATGTCATTCTATAAGGAATCATGGGTACTAGCCTCCATGTCCTTCATCATAAGACACATGTATTCTCCTCCACATCTTTCAATATAAGACATGGGTACTCACCTCCATATCTTTAAATAAGGGATCATGGGTACTCGCCTCCATGCCCAACATTAGGGAATAAGGGTAGTCACCTCTTACTCTCCTATAAGGAATATGTGGAATTGCCTCATATCCTTCTCATTTAGAGGTCATGGGTATTCACCTCTAGCTTCATCAATTTCTTAGTCTTTTAGTCTACATTAATTTTAGGTGAGCAATCCTTACAACCTAGAATCATTCAATGTGAGAAAGCCTTTCACATTCATACTTAGGCAATTCAAACGGGGACTATCACTTCCACAACAATTACATCAATAATAAAAAAATTCATCATATATGCTTTACTCTCAAAGCAATACTCATCATAATCATCCTATATGATTCAATCTCAAAGAAATTCATATAAACGGAATCATCCTATAAGAATACATCTAAATCCACAATTTCCCTTTTCATGGATCAAAACCCATTTTTATCAATTTTACCTTATAAACATGGGTTAAGCATGGGTACATGTAAATTCATCCTAAAAACATGTAATCCTATCAATTCAAGAATAAACATGTATAATCCACTCAATTGGATCAATATTCATCAAGACCCATAACATTAGAAGAAAACCCTAGCTCAATTTGGGGAATTTCTACTTTTTCAATTGGGGAATCTTAGGGGCTCCATGGATGCAAGGATTCCATGGATGAAAATCCATCATACCTTACTATCAAAGCCCACAAGCAATTGGAATGGAGACTTGACCTTGAACCCCAGCTTCACCTTTCTTCTTCTTCAAGTTCTAGAGAGATAAATATTTTGGGGAGGAGATTTTGATATTCTTTTAGATTCTTGAGAGAATGGTTCTTAAATTGAGGAAATTTGGGGGTAAAACTCTTACATAGGTCTTTAGGTAAAGGGTAAAATGACATAGTATAGAATTAAAATAATCTGAAAAGACTTTTAAGACCCTAACTTAAAAGTTGAAAACAACTCACGCTGGAGCTCGCCAAAGGCCACTCGGCGACTATCCAAGTGAGCCTTTAGCTCACTGAATATTACTGTAAGTCGACTCTTGGATGAAGTTAATAAGGTGAAGGGGAGGGCACTTTGGTGACACACCGAACGGAACGGCAAGCTCGACTTAGCTAGCCTAAATTTCCACAACACTGGACGCTGAGATCAGGCCAAAATTTAGGGGGGGGGGGTCCCACTTGGTGGATCACCAAGTCACTCAGCGTTCACTCCCTACTTTGCCGAGTCGCCTAAGGAAATGAATATTTTTCCCTTCTCTGAATCCGAGGTGTTACAGGGTTAGGATGTGCCCTTATGTAAAATGGTAAAGTTATTGTCTATGCTTCAAGGCAACTTAAGATTCATGAGAAAAATTATCCTACCCATGACCTTGAACTAGGGGTAGTTGTTTTTGCCTTAAAGATTTGGAGGCACTATTTTTATGATGTTCATGCAATGTTTTCATTGACCATAAGAGTCTACAATATGTGTTTAATCAGAAGGAACTAAATCTTCACCAAAGAAGGTGGCTTGAGTTATTGAAAGATTATGATATGAGTGTTCTCTATCACCCCGGTAAAGCGAATATGGTGGCGGATGCTCTTAGTCGGTTATCTATGGGTAGTGTTGCTCATATTTAAGGAGATAAGAAGGAGTTGGCTCGAGATGTTCATAGATTGGCCCGATCAGGTGTTCAGTTAGTGGACTCTACCAAGGGTGGTGTTATGGTTCACAATGGGTCAGAATCATCTTTTGTGGAGGATGTGAAAGCCAAGCTAGGTCTTGATCCGACTTTGGTTGAATTAAAGGAAGCAATGCTTAAAAAGTCTATAGAGGATTTCTCCCAAGGGGGAGATGGTGTGCTTAGATATCAAGGTAATTTGTGTGTGCTTAATGTAGACGGCTTAAGAGAACAGATCTTGTCAGAAGCCCATAGTTCTCGATACTCCATTCACTCGGGAGCCACCAATATGTATCGCAATTTGCGGGAGATCTATTGGTGGAATGGGATGAAGAAGGATATTGTGGAATTTGTGGCTAAATGTCCCAATTGTCAACAATTGAAAGTTGAGCACCAAAAGCTGGGAGGTTTATCTCAAGATATTAGCATTTCTACTTGGAAATGTGAAGATGTGAATATGGACTTTATCGTTGGGTTGCCTCGCACTCGGTGACAACATGACTCAAATTGGGTTATAGTAGATCGAATGATAAAATCACCTTATTTTATTTCCGTCAAGATTTCCTATTTGGCGGAGGACTATGTTAAGTTATACTTGAGAGAAATGGTAAAGTTTCATAGAGTGCCTTTATCCATTATCTC
This sequence comes from Solanum etuberosum, assembly GCA_029582245.1. Lineage (NCBI taxonomy): Eukaryota > Viridiplantae > Streptophyta > Magnoliopsida > Solanales > Solanaceae > Solanum > Solanum etuberosum. The sequence goes on from JAJONR010003743.1 coordinate 48,583, forward strand.
CGATCGTGGTACTCAATTCACTTCTCAGTTTTGGAAATCTTTCCAAAAGGGTCTTGGTACTCGTGTTAAGCTTAGTACAGCCTTTCACCCTCAAACCGATGGGCAAGAAGAGCGTACTATCCAAACTTTGGAAGATATGTTGAGAGCTTGTGTAATTGACTTCAAGGGTAATCGGGATGATCATTTGCCTTTGATTGAGTTTGCATATAACAATAGCTATCACTCAAGTATTGGTATGGCTCCATTTGAAGCATTGTATGGTAGGAGGTGTAGATCTCTTATAGGTTGGTTAGAGGTGGGTGAAGTTTCCCTAATAGGTCCCGAGTTAGTACATGATGGCATGGAAAAGGTACGACTTATTAGAGAAAGGTTGAAAATGGCTCAAAGTCGACGAAAGTCATATGCCGATATAAGAAGAAGAGATCTTGAGTTTGATGTTCATGATTGGGTTTACTTGAAAATCTTGCCCATGAAGGGTATAATAAGGTTTGGTAAGAAGGGAAAGCTTAATCCCCGATATGTAGGCCCATATCAAATTTTGAGGCGTGTTGGTAGGGTTGCTTATGAACTAGATTTTCCTAATGAATTGGCATCGGTGCATCCGGTATTCCATGTCTCTATGTTGAACAAATGTATTGGAGATCCGACATCTATAGTTCCCTTAGAAGGTTTGGGAGTTAAGGATAATCTTTCTTATGAAGAAGTTTCGGTTGAGATTTTAGACCGACAAGTCAAGAAGTCGAGAAACAAAGAAGTTACTTTCGTGAAAATATTGTGGAGGAATCAGTTAGTTGAGGGTGCTACTTAAGAGGCCGAGGCCGATATGATGTCCCGATATCCTCATCTCTTTCCTTCTACTCCTACTCTAGCTTGAGGTATTGAGTTCCTCATGGTTTACTCTTTTGGTGTCATGTGTTTTAGATATTCCCATGATTTCCTTATTTATGCATGTTCAAGAAAAGCTTAAAGTTTTGAGAAAATGAGTCAACTTGATTGATTTCTATATGTTTATGTGCATTTGAGTATGAATTGCATATAGACTACATGATATGATATTTTGAGCATGCTTTAGCTTGGAGTTGATGTTTCCTCCTCGGATATGTGCATTTAGGTGATTGCATGCATGTTGGGCTGTTAGGTTTAGTTCCTACCTTCCTTATGATGTCTTGAATCTCATTCAAGAATGAATGATCCCAAAGGGGAGATAATGTAACACCTCAGATTTGAGAAAGGGTAAAATAGCAGTTTTCAGAAGTTCCTGGTGCCATCCGACGGAGGCCAACCACGACCCGTAGAGTGAACCACGGATCGTAGGTATGGTCCATGGATAGGCACCAAAAAAGGCTCAGAGAACCACCAACCACGGCCTGGACCAACGGACCGTCGTTGGGTCTATGGTCCGTGGTTGAGGGTCCGTAGGTTAGGGCCTCAGATCCAGTTTCTGAAACAAACGACGGATGTGCAGGACGGACCGTCGGTCAAGGTCCGTAGGTCGTGGGTCGGCAGTTGTTTTTAGGGGCAGTTGGGTATTTTCTTAACTATTTTATTCTAATACTATGTCGTTTTGCCTATGCCTAAAACCCCTATATAAGTGTTTTAACCCTCAAATTTCCCCAATTGAAATCATTCTCTCAAATTTCTAAAAGAAGAACAAAGTTTCCTCTGTAAAATATTTCTCTCTCTAGAAAGCTTGAAGAAGAAGGATTCAAACTAGCGTTTCAAGTCAAGTCTCCAATTTCTCCATTGAAGATAAGAAATTGGTTTTGAGGTAAGATAGTTTTCATCCATGGATTCTTTCCATTCATGGAGGTCCCAAATTCTCCTATTTTTAAAGTTAGAATCCCCCAATTGAGTTAGGGTTTTCTTCTATGCTATGGGTTCTCCTAATTGTTGATCTAATTGATTGATTTATGATTTATGATGCATGAATTGAGTTACTATCATGATTTTATGATGATCCCCCATGAACCGATGTAATTCCCATGTTTTCCAAGTTATGAGCATATAAGGTGGGTCTTGGATTATGAAAGAAGAGTTTTATGAAATCAAGTATGTATTGATAGAATTACACGAATTATGATGAATTCCTATGAACCCATGTCTAACCCATGTTTTATAGATGATTGATGATTGCAAGTGGGTTGTGAACCTTGAAAGGTGAATTATGGAATTATGCATGTTCTTATGAGATAGATGTAATTGTTTTAAGGATGCTTTGAGATTGAAGTATCAATGTTGTTTCTATTGTTGTGTTGTTGAAAGGATTTCTAATATACACATGTAAGCATGAATTGTGAAAGATTTTCTCACATGATAAGGGTTCTTAGGGTTGAAAGGCTTTCTCACCTAAAATGAACCAATGCTAAGAAGTTATTTTAATGATGAGGCAAGAGGCGATTACCCATGCTCTCTAATTGAAAGACAAGAGGTGATTACCCATGTCACATGATGTAAGGAGAAGAGGCGATTACCCATGTTACTTCATGAGCTAAGATGAATAGGATTAAGAACTATTATGTGGAAGTTATGCTTAGAACCGAGTGGACAAGTGGCGATTACTCGTGTCCCATAACTTTGTGCCAATATAGGATTGTCTAGATAGATATTAGCTAGTGGATCCACAACAGCTAGAATTTCATGGTCCTTACCATGGCAAGTAGGACACCTCTTTTCGGTGTGGGGTAGACACCGGATTCCATGTTGCTAGCTCACATGGTCTTATATGTCGGTTAAGGCTACTTCCCACAAACAAGTAAAGTTATGATGAACCAAGGTTACTTCAAGAAGTATCGTAAGTATGTTTCAACATGATATTCACTTGCATTGATCATGTTTTATGACTTATGTTTTCTAACTCTCAAGATGCATGTTTTAGCTTGATCATTGCTTACTTATGAAAATGTCTCATTTTAGCATGATTTAAATGCTTATATGCATGGCTATCATAATTGGTACATATTTTGTACTAACGCATAATCTTGCCTATATTTTTCCAAATATAAGGTCCAACAGTCAGGGTTCTCAGTTTCGTGGCTAGAGGTTGATTCGAGAGATTTTTGAGCTTTGATGAGTCCTCATGCTTTGAGGACGGATTTCATTCTTTTCAGTTTTCTTTCTTACTTTCAGTTTTTGGACATGATGTATCGGCTAGGCCCAATTTCATTCTATTGTATTAGATGGCTATTGAGACAAGTGTTTAGACTTCCGCTTTACTTTTATAAAACTTTTGGACTTGAAATGTTGTCTTATTCTCTTTTGTTCTATTTCTTATGTTATGAATGTTAAGTGGCTTATATGGGGCCTCTCGGGGTCCTATACGCCATGTTACATCTCGGGTGTACCCCTGGGTCGTGACAAACCTGTTCGTCTGGAAACATATAATCTATTTCAACACCATCAGCTAACTTCAACATTGCTTCTTCTTCTTCTTCTTCTTCTTCTTCTTCTTCTTCTTCTTCTTATTCTTCTTCTTCTTCTTCTTCTTCTTCTTCTTCTTCTTCTTCTTCTTCTTCTTCTTCTTCTTCTTCTTCTTCTTCTTCTTCTTCTTCTTCTT